>JAABKJ010012979.1:0-10404 GCA_011634705.1 Andricus grossulariae
GAAATCTCCATTGCCAGGCTTGACAGAACTTTCGTTTCATTTTCTTTTCGATTTCGTTTCATTTTCGGCTCAGTCTCAAAAATAGAAATTCAAACGAAATTGAAAACTTCCACTCGGGTTCATAATAAATCTATGTCTGTCTTTTTCAATTCTCTCGTCCCTAGAACATTCTATATTTCGTCTATCTATGTTAATCTTTTTCCATCTATTTTTCAGAATAAATCTATTGCTATTTTTCAATTTCTGACTGTGATTGTCTATTCAAGTTAAACCTTTTCCATCTCTTTGTCAATATAATTCTACGCACACTTTCTTTACTCCCTTCTTTTCTATCCCAGTCTATATCTCATCTATCCACGTGAATCTTTTTCTATCTCTTTTTCAAAATAATTCTAAAGACAATTTTTTATTCCCATTTCGTGTATTCAAGTCTTCTTCTATTTATTTAGTTATTTTTCATATTTTTCTGATCAATAATAATTGTTCCTTATGACAAATATTATCAATTTAAAAACTTCTCGTAAATCCGTCTATTATCTGAAAATAACGAAATAATACGTTATTATTGCATTAAACCCCTTAATTTTGATGTAAAAAAAAGAGATCCTAAGTTTTCTTCTTCCGGCATAGAGCCAAACCCTTGAATATATTTCTTAAAAAGAGGAACAAGAATATTTTTTTGTAAATAACTTGTCTCTGGTACATTTTACGTTACATTTTTACAGGTAGAAATTGAAAAACTTACAATTTTACATAAAACACACCGATTTTCTTCATTCTGTAATATTTTGTGGCACACAAAAAATAGTAGACAGCTATTTTTTGTAACGTGCTAATTCGACGTTTCAAGAGGTGAAAACCACCCTTAAAGTTTACCCCCAAAAACAGTTTTTCTTTAGTATCTCAAAAACGAATCGGACTTTTTTAACCAAATAAAAGTCATATTATTTTTTATAATAAAACGCTCATTGGGGCATATTTTTCATGCCAAAAAGTTTTCATGCAACCCTTATTTTTTGAAAGGGTGAATGTGATTTTTTCGACATTTTTTTATACAGAAATTTTTTAATGAGCTGAATGTCATTGAATATAATACTGTTAATGAGAATATTGAAAATTAAAGTTGACATGTTTCGGGGTTTAAAAAAATGAATTGCAGAGGGTGATTTATCCCTACAGTTTATTTATTGCTTTTCAGTGATGTGGAAAATTAATCACAACATATGTTTAAAAATTGTAATCTTGGAGCGCTTATTCTGACATACATTTTGCATTAAACATGTAATAACATAAGTATCCTTATTTATAGGAGGGTTGATTACCCCTATGAAATTTATCATTATTAGATTGTGAATAAAAACTGTTTTTTCATATTTACATTAGATTAAAATTTAAAAGATCTAAGTTTAAAGAGATTTTAAAAATAAATATTTTTATTGGTGAAATTTAATGCTGCTGTTAATTCATTAAATGAATGAATTCAAACACGGTTGATAAAATGCAGGAAATTTGTTTCTGTGCATGCATTAGTAAATTCATTATATTTGAATATAAGACATGTTCCGAGGAGCGTCTTTTTGTAAAGAATAAGTTAACGTTTGTTTAATTGAAAAATTTCGATTGTTTCTTGAGAAATTAAAGAAGAACTGTTTTTGGGGTTACGTTTAAAGGCGGTATCAACCCCTTAAATGGCCGAAATCGAACATAGCCGTTAAAATATACTATAAATATACTATACTTTTTTCAGTATGGTATACAATTATAAAAATTTATTCAATAAATAATATTTCGTTGTATTCAAACAAAGACGGAACTTTCAGGGGCGACACCTTAAAAAAATGGGATGGTTTTAAATACTATGGACTTGTTAATTGCGTCATAGTAAAAAATTGACATATTATATTGATGAAATGTCAGTCTACAAGTGAATGTGAAAAAACTGTTTCCATTCACAATCTCATAATGATACATTTTATTAGAAATCTTATGTTATTCCATTTTTAATGTAAGACATGTGTCAGAATAAGCGTTCCAAGATTAAAATTTGAAATGTATGTTTCGACTAATTTTACATGTCACCAAAAAGAATTGAATTAACTGTAGGGGTAACTTACCTTTTGCAATGAATTTTTTTTTGAACTCCCGAAATATGTCAACCTTAATTTTTTATTTTCCTAATAACAGTACAATATACAGTGAAATTCAGCTGATTTGAAAGTTTCTGCATAAAAAAATGTCAAAAAAATTACATTCACCCTTGTAAACAATAAGGGTTGCATTCCTTCGGTATAAAAAATATGTCTCAATAAGCGTCTTATTGTAAGAAATAATCTGACGTTTGTTGGGTTAAAAAATTTCGATTCGTTTTTGAGATATTAAAGCAAACTGTTTTTTGGGGTAAACTTTAAGGGTGGTTTTCACCCCTTGAATCGACAAATTAGCATGTAACCAAAAATGCATGTCTACTTTTTTTATGTACTACAACCTATTACAGAATTAAGGAAATCGGTGAGGTACACCTCGGGTACTTTCCTTATAAGTTATGGCCTATAAAAATAAATCGTTTTGCTTTTTTATAAAATATCGTACTTTTCAGACGCTTTTAAATTTTGCGGTTCCAGTTAATCTTACGTAAAATGAAATAATATATATAAAACTGAAAAAAAGAAGTTTCAAGCTATAATAGATCTTAAGCTACAGCCTGTCATCGTAAATTTTTTTTTTCTCGGTTTTGAACAAAAAAATTTATTTTTCAGTCTTTTTAACATTCTGTTCAATTGACTGTGAAGTACCGTCCAATACAATAAGGATGATTGTTTTTTGACATTTATTTGTATGTTTATAACTTTTATAAAACAAACTATACATTGTTGTCCAAAATACTGCAATGCATAGGATTTCTACAAAACATCACCCCTGAGCGAAGTCACTGAGATAATTCTTTAAGGAGTTGGTACAAAAAAGTGAAAATTTCCGCATGTTCATAATTTATAAATATCTCCCAAAATATGAAAAATTTTTCATGTTTTTGGGCTCATATAAAACATAAATTTCCGAAGCATTTTTTCAACTTATGAAGAAAATTGTTTAAATTTCCTCTACTTAAGGCCCAAGTCAAAACTTTGAATAAGAAAATTTACAAAAATTTAAACAATGCTGCACTCACAAAATACATTTCTGAAACATTTTTGGATTATTATTATTATTATAGATTTCGTGACATTTTCGTGAAATATACTCTACCGATTTAAAAAATTCTATTCTAAAAGATTATTATGTATTTCATGATTTTGACAATCATAGTATTCAATTTCCGCGTGGGACAAAAACTAGGAAAAAAGTTTACAACTTTCATCACAAGTTGAAAAAATTGTATGGAAAGTTATATTTATAATGAGCCTAAGAGATTTAGTCTTTTGAAACATCAGTATTTTAGCGAATATAAATAAACAGCTGTTCTCATACAACTGGATGGTTCTGTATATGCGTAAAAGCGCTATTCTGTTGAGTGAAACTACAGTAAACTTCCTACTCCGAGTTTGCGACACGGAAACATGCTGTCATAACGTAGTGTAGCGTAGTTGCTGACTCTACATTCACGGGGAGGCAATATTCCATTGCGATTTTTCGTTGCTGAACCTGCATTCACGGGACAGCGACAGTTCTCCTCCGAACTGAATAAATGTTGATTCTGCACTCACAGCTGGTGGCGTAACTCCACTGCGCTGCTAATTGGCTGACTCTGAATTCATGGTGCGGCGATGATATTTCACTGAGCTGCGCAGATGCTGACTCTACACTCTCGGGGCGGCGATGATTCTGCAATACGCTGCGTTTACGCTGACTGCACTCACGGCGCGGCGATGATATTTCACTGCTCTGCGTAGATATTGATTCTGCACTCACGAGGTAGCCATGATATTCCACTGCGCTTAACGTAGATGTTGAATTTGCACTCTCAGGGTGTCGATAATATTCTACTTCACTGCGTACGTACTGACTCTACACTCACGAGGTGGCACTGCGTTTACGCTGATTCCACTGCCCTGCATTTTGGCTGACTCTGCACTCTTTAATCTTCATCCGTTCGCGTGGGCGTTTAAGTGACCGCCTTTTTAGAATTTCGAATGACGGGCTCACCAGTGAGCTGTGGGTAAGATGGGAGGGGCATGTATTCTTTAGTTACCATTTGTTCCATCAGTTCCTTTTTTCTAGTTCCATTGAAAAAAATATATATTTTTGCCGAAAAAAAATTGAAAAAAAAAATTATTTTAAAAGCTAGAATCTATATTATGTTGATGGCTGACTATATATTGTTTAAATAAACATTTTTTATCAGAAAGGTGTTTGCCGAGTTGTATCAGAGTTTCTATACTTTCATGGCAGTAAATAATTCACAAAAAGTAGAGAAAACAGCATGACAATCATGAAAAAACGTGGGCGGTCAACTGACGGCCCGCGCGATCGCCCGTGTGACTCAAGTTGGCGCGAACGCATGAAGGTTAAGCAGTGATGATATTTTAATGTGCTGCGTAGATGCTGACTCCACACTCACGAGACATCGATGATATTTCAGTGCACTGCGTTTACACTGACTCTGCGCTCACGGTGCGGCGATAATATTGCACTGCGCTGCGTGGATACTAATTTTGCACTGTCGAGGCATCGAAGATAGTCCATTGCGCTGCGTAGATGCTGAAGCTGAACTCACGGGGCGGCGATAATATTTCACAGCACCTCGTAGATGTTGACTTTACACTGTCAGGGTGGCGATAATTTTCCACTGCACTGAACTTTCGCTATCTCTGCATCTTTGAGCGGTGATGATATTCCAATGCGCTGCGTAGGTGATGACTCTGCATTCACGGGGCAGCAATTATATTTTATTGCACTGCCTTTACGCTGACTCTGCCCTCGAGGCGCGGTATTGATATTCCACTGCGCTGCGTAGATACTGACTCTGCACTCACAGGGCGGCGATGATATTCCACTGGGCTTCACAGATGCTGACTCTGCACTTACGGAGTGGCGAAGATATTCCACTCCGGTAGGTAGATTACGTAGATGTTGACTCTTCACTCACGGTGCGGTATTTGCATTCCAGTGTGCCCCCCTGGAGGTGTCTCGGCATTCGGAATTGGATTTATTTTGCTTTAAAAGCATAATTTACCTAAATCCTGTAACGTTATACGCTAATAATATCAATAGTCACCATTAGAGTCAAGAAAGAATTCCACTCTCAAAAGTAAAATACGGTCCTCTATAAAATTTAAATTTATAAAAGCTTAAATTAGACAAACTTAAGTTTATATAGTTAAAATAAGTTTTTGTCTAATATTATGGACGTTTTTGCTTGAATTATTCGTAAAAGGTATGCGATTGCTTTTATTTTCCGCTGAAAGTAATGAGGGTCATCAGACAATCATATCCTGCAAAGAAATTCTAAGTGATGAAGCCTTTCCTTCATATTCACCTTTTAGGTGAAAAGGACTCGTAGTATCATTCGAAAATTAGTCCTCAATTCGGAACTTGAAGTAATTTCAATGATAAGTACAATCTTAAAGTCATCCGGTTCAATCCGGATTTATTATGAACATAAACGACAATTCCGTAAGGAGTCAGAATGAATCCGAAATTGATGTGATAGTAAAACTATTGCTTCGCTGAAAATAAAATAAAAACGTAATTGTCTCCATTTTAATCTGGAATTTTCGTATACAAAAATGTCAACTGCCGAAGGAGCCCAAACCAATCCAAAATTTATTTGCAATTTAGAATCTAAAATAATTTTCGTTAAATTACATACATACGGAAGGTCGTCCAGCTCTGTTCAGAATTTGTGTGGATATTAATGTCGATTTCAGAAGGAGTTCGAATCAATTCAAAATTTATCCGCTGGTAAAACTAGTTATTCTCTAAAATTAAATTGCAAATGGAAATCCGTCTGGCTTAATCCGAAATACGTAATTTTTGGTTAGGTATGAACAACGTACATCGAAACTCTGAAATTTTTGTTCGAGTAACCAAAAAGAAAAACAAGCAACCAGCAACAAGCAACTAACCAGCGTGAGATCAAGGTCACTCATGTATTTTATATGGATGACCTGAAGATCTATGCCTCTGGTAAAAGCAAACTTCAAACTACCATAAATATCGTCAAGAAGTACACAGGAGAGATTAGGATGGACTTTGGATTGGATGAATGTGCCGAAATTCATCTGAAGAAAGGAAAGATTGTTGGCGTTCCCAAGGACCCTGAGCTTGTGGATATAAGTCTTATGAGACATCTTAACACTTGAAAGACCTATAAATACCTGGGCATGTCTCAAAGCCGCATTCAGGACGTAACATCAGTAAAGGAGTCTCTCCGAAGCAGATACAAGCATCTTCTTCGGCAGGTTTGGTGTTCAAATCTGTCGGCGTTGAACAAGGTATCTGCGACTAACATGCTTGCTATCCCAGTTCTACTCTACTTGTTCGGGGTGTTCACTGGATGAAGAACGAGCTTACGACCCTTTATATCGCCACACGTAAGTTCGTAGACATGCATAAAAGCTTGCATATCAATTCAGCTGTTCCGTGCGTTACTCCATCTAGATGCTTCACTTCTGAAAGCCAAAGTGAAGAAAGCAGAAGTTAAAAAATTCCACCAGCAGCTAGTCGACAAGAAAATATGTGTATCATGCACACGCAGAGTACCTACAGACATAATGCGGCCCTAAGAGTGCTTTATTACAATCTTTGTCGCTCTTACGGTGTTTTCCGCGACCCTGCCTGGCCGAACACTCCAAGGGAGTTGGAGTCTATTGTCCAAAACAAGAAGTGTCAAATTTTCTGGAACTACGATTTTCGGACAGCAGTCTCCGTTACACACTCGAGGCCTGACATTGCTCTTCAATACTTCAAGAAACGAACCATATTCGTGATTGAAATCACTGCTCCGGCCGACTACAACATCACTGCCAAGGAGAAGGAAAAGAAGGAAAGGTATCAAGACCTTAAAAGGGAGTTGCAACGGCTGTACCGAAAATATTCGGTTGAATTGTCCTTGTGATCGGTGCTCTTGGAGGTACGAAAATTTTACTCGTTCGTAAGCTTAAAACCATTCCCGCGTGCCTCAAATATTGCAAGGCATTTGCGAGATGGATCACACCACCGCAGGGTCCCACTGAGAGCAACAGTCATCTAAAAATGATAGCGGCTCCATGTAGAACCGCGGTAAATCACACTTATGGGTTTTCTAAGGTATAATACATAAGGGGTCGTGCATTAATTAGATAACGCAATTTTCCGACGATTATGACCCCCCCCCCTATGTAACGCTTTTTCCGACTTTTTCCTGCAGCTTTACAGCATTATATAACACTAAGCTGGCCCCCCCCCCCCCTCGCGCGAATGTGTTACGCAATTTATGTACGATCTCTGAACTACGTTTTCTGTGTTGATTCGTTTTATGTATGCAGACGAATTTGATAAATTTTATATAAGATACAACCGTTTGTTATGACCATCATAACTAATAACAATGTAAACAATCCGATACAGAAATATAGGTTAGGTAATCCTGATCTATTACATTCATTACTCAACATAAGATCCGATGCTTACGAATATATGAATAACGGAAATATGTTCATAAAATTAATAAATAAGAAAAAATAATAATTAGTTGAATATTGTCTGTTTCTGTGGACAGCTGCATATTTCCAGAATACTGAATTAAAAATTCCCGCTTCCTTGGTCACGTGATGAAACATAAAATATGTAAAATTTGTGGAGAAATCGGGACGTATTGTAACGGTGTGCTAAAATTCATGAAATTTAGGTTTAATGGTGAGATAGAAATCTTCTTTACCAATGGCAGAATTGAAATTTAAACGATTTTAGTTAAATTCACAAGAAATTAAGAATGAGCTAAAATCTAACTTTGGCACCTAACTAAAATATAAAATATTATTAAAGTGAACTGGGTCAGTTTTTATCTCTCTTCTCTATAAAAGGAGTAACATGTGAAAAGAAACGTACATGGATGAATCATCTCTCCGATTTCCACGGGTTTCTTGTGAAGAAAACCCTTCTGCCGAACTGGTTCAATCCAGTAATTTTCACCATAAAATTCATGTTCATGTACGGCGACCTGCGAAATGTCACGTAGGTTACCTACGTGACATGTGAAGTAATTGGTCTACAATGACGACATGTAATCACTGATTGGTTTCCCTCCCTTTGGAAACCAATTCGTAAGATTATAAATATAGGTGCGAGCGCGCCGAAACGCCAGATTTATCTCGCTATCTTTTTATATACGAACGTTAACCAAAGATTGCGTTAACTCTCCGGCAATTGTCAAGTCCATTTTGGACTTAGAATAATTAAAGTGTAAAACGAATAGATCGTTCTGACAATGAATAACTTTGAAATAATAACCACAAAAATAGATAATCTTGAATAAATAATTCTGGCGTAAATCGCGCGCGTAAATCACAAAATGTAAATATTGTGAAACAATTGATTTTTGTGAATTATGAAAAAATCCGTTTTTTTTATGAGAATCAATTTGTGAATAACTTGAATTTATAGTGCTACAAAAATGGCGTTTTACAATAAAAACCCGAATATTTTCCCTAAAAACTTTTGTATTTGAATAATTATTTGTTAAATTTATGACGGAATGCAATTTTCATTTTACGAATACTTATCCCAGAGAACACGTTCTGTAAATGTAACATAACCAAAAGGGAACATTTATACATGACATTTTACAATTGTGTGCCATAACAATTAAAGAAAATAAAGGTCACACTGTTCAGTTACGCAGTTACTGTAAGGATAAGTACCAGTTCTAGAATTCTGTAATGTAACTAATAAAGAACAGAGTGATGGAACTGTTATGTCTCTAGAATGTCACACGTGTTCCAGGAACGGAACATAAAGGTCACACTGTTCTGTAATGCAGTTACTGTAAGGATACGTAACAGTTCTGGAATTCTGTAATATAACCAATATAGAGCAGAGCGATAAAACACATTTTTCCTATAATTTGGAACCGTTAGCCGCCATATTGCTTGATATGGGGGGGGGGTGGGGTTAACGCACATTTTATTTTTTTCTCTGTTTCTATCGTTAGAAAAAATCTGAAAAAATGCACAGGATTTCTTTAAATCATTCTCAACGTCCATGATTATCCAAAAATATTTTAGCGGGAAAATCAAACTCGAACAAATCTTCAAATTTTTTTATCAATTTGTTTGTGTGATAAAACTCAAGTGGAGATTTTTCAAGTTTTATTGGCTTAAATTAAAGATAAGACCTTAAGACCTAGGTCGTGTCACAAGTAAATTATGGGTATAAAATTCGAAAAATTCTTGCATTTTTTTAAATTCTCAAGTGGTATATTCTCTTCAAAATGTCCAAATTATCTTTATCAGGGCGTATTCGACGCGTAATTTAATAAGTTTTTTAACGGGTTTCAAAAAAAAATTCTCGCTTATTTTGGGAACGAATAATCACGTTTCAAAGTTAGTAGTGATTTTTAATAGTACTTTCGCTGATCGTACTGACAATTTCCTACGGTAATCCATCAGGCCAGCAGAAATTTTGAAAAGTTTATACTCAAAAACAAAATGTGTGACTGTGATAAATGAGGACAGTGGCGAGGATTAGGTTTTCAATCAATATGAAACTAAATCAGATATATAAATAAAACTTTCAAAAAATTTCAAAAATAATAGTACCACAAATAATCATTTGATCTCTTCTGTTACAATGTATATCAATGGGCCTCAGGAGTTGGAATATGTGAAAATTACAGTTTTGAATTTTTTACACTATGATCCCCTAAATTTGAAACTCTGAAAAAATTTACAATAATAGCTCTTTGGGTGTTTATTCTATGATAAAAAACTGAGATAGTGCTTGAGTTTCATCACACGAAAAAAATACAAAAGAGAATTTTGAAATCTTTTTTGAGTTCGAATTTCCGGCCAAATTTTTTTCGAAAAAACCATGCACGTTGAGGATGACCTCTAACTCATCCAATATGGCGGCTAACGGTTTGAAAATTTTGATAAAATTTGTTTTGATAAATATGCTTTCAAATGGCTGACTCAACATTGGATTAATTATTATTATTATTGATTATTGCCCCCTTTGTGGGCATTTTTTGCATGCTTACCCGGCTACACCCTTTGCACCTTACAATTTTTTAAGCCCATCTTCTCATAATATGTCTCAACTAAAAAATTACTGAATATATTTCTGAGATGACCCTCGCTTTTTCAGTAAAAAGGCATAGCCAAGATTTTTTCACGAGCGTTCAAGCGGTTCAATAGCACAATTGGCTAAGGCATCGGCTAGGTACATACGGGTTAGGTAGTTTAGGTAGGGTTCGAATCCCCAGCGAGT
>JAABKJ010012980.1:0-10404 GCA_011634705.1 Andricus grossulariae
AACTATCTTCATCATTAAAGATATGCAACATTTTTTGAATATAAACATCCTTATGAATCGCTACTGTAATACTTCCTGTATCTTATTTTGTGATCATTAATTCTGGATGATTTTTCAAGAAAATTGTGTTTTCAATTGAACCCTCATTTAATTCATTTTCTAACAAAGTTTTTGAATTATCATTATTTAAAAAATCATTAGATAAATCCAGAAAATGTGAACCCAGTGAATGCTTAAATGCAATTTTTGTACATCTCCTTGCTCTTTAAGAATGTTTGAAATTTTTCGATCATGTTTTATATCATCTTTAAGGGCATTTTCATTGAGTCTTGTTTCCCTTTCAAAACATTCCTTGATGATAAAAGAGAGAACTTGTTGATCTAATTTTTCTATAATTTGTCTTATCTTAAGCAGAAGTTGATCTCCTTTAGAACTGAGACTTCAATAGAACTCTTTTTGAGAGTTGCTTTCTAGTTCGTTGATATCCAATAGATGGCGACATAAAAAATATCTGCAGTCGTTAAAAGTTTGAAAAATAATCTTAAAAACTGTCACATCTCATGTTCATTCCCTTCCTTTCAAAAATGACTAATCACTATCATTTTATATTTTTTATTAAATTTTCCCATGATGATATTATTAAATCTGTATTATGAGGAAAACGTCCATCATTAACTTGTAAAATATTTGAAGTGTTTCGAGGCAGAAAATGTGTTCTGTACAAAAAGTCTCTATTAGAACTCATACTTGGGTTCCTTTGAAAAAATATATCATTTTGGTTTCCTTTTCAGCAAGGAAGATTCCTTTTTGTTGCAACTCCCTTGGAACCAAAAATCGGTTCTAATAGTAACCCCAGTTTTTTCAGTGCATATTTCGTTGACCAGTATAATTAAAATCTCATCTGAATTTCAAATACTTTTGTTGTTGAAGAAGGATTCCATTAATATGCTCCTAATGTCTCCTATTCAGCTTCCTTGATATTGTCATCGTCTTGAAAGTTTCACCTAAGAAGAAACTTCCTTGACGAAAGTCGAAATCACGAGTTCGCTCTGAGTTCCCGTTGGATTTGTCGGCGGCAGACGACGCGAGGTGAGGGTCGCGAATTCGTCGGGCAGGTTGGCGTTTCGGGTAAATGGGATGTGATGTGAGTAACTGAGTGGCTAATTGAATGAGGTGTCTCTCAGGAGCACCAATCCGCCGCGTGTCACACGTCAGAACTCTGTTGCGTTTTCCGTGCGCACAGGGACAACGCAAACTCTAGTTTACCGATGATCGTTCGCAATGTGCATACAAATTATAATCGAAAATGATTTCACACATATTCTTGCCCCTGTTCACATTATTCGCATACACATGTATAGTCTGTTCCGCAAGAAAGGGTACGGCAAAAGTCAATGAAAACTGAACACTAGAATGAGATAAATCTTGTCATTTGAAAGAGGAGAATTCACCGTAAGGCCAAACGTTTTCCGGTTCCCACAATTCTAATTGTATTATTTTTTAGCATTTAGTATTTCTAAATAAGTTTAACTTACAACCTAAGAAAAGCAAAAAACAAAACGGCAGAAAAAAGTAACGTTCTGGAAACAGCCTTTAATTTATACTAAACAATTCAAACGGAAAGTTTGGATCACTAGCTTTGAAACATGTCTTAAAATATTTAAAAATTGCAGTGATTGCGAAGTTATTTTCTGCAAAACACCAGATAGAGCATACATTGAAGAATGATTTCCCATCGAAAATAAAAATTTAATATTACTGTTAGTTTTCACTTATTTGCGTTTAAATTATACTTTTAATTGAAGTACATTATTATAAAGGTTTATGACTAATTTGAGCAGGTTCATCGAATCAAAATATATAGAAAATGTTTTAAAAATGTGCAAAAGTTGTCTTTGTATATGCTAAAATAATGTTGTTTGCTGAAGCATAAGAAGACCAAAAATACTAACATATATCAAAAAATTGTTCAAGATTGTAAATCCTCTTTTGAAGCTAATGTTTTCTTTTTATCGAAGTAACCAATTTCCGCTGAAAAATGTTAACACTAAAATTGTTCCAAAATCATAATTCTTCTTTCAAATCTATACAGATTTTGAATTAAAATAGAGCATAACATAACCTTGTTTAAAAAATATGTATCTTCTTTAAAAAACAATGCTTTTTCATTAAAAATACCGACTTCCGGTATAAAACGCTAAATGACGCAAAAATTGTATAAAAATGGTAAATTTAGTGACTCTGAATGAAAATGTGTAGAATACTGGTGATAATCTGAAAATATTAAGATTCTTCTATTAATAATACCAATTTGACGAAAAAAATCGCTGACGCAACGAAACAAAAAACTGTTTCAAATTTTAAATGTTTATTGAAATTTAACGATTTTTGTTTAAAAGAACCGATTTTCGATCAAAAACGTTAACATTAACCTCAATTGTAAAACATTTAAAAACATAAAAATACCGATTTCCGTTACGAAAAGTCAAAATAACTAAAAAGTGTTTAAAAATAATGCATATTCTTTGGAATGTTTGAAATATATATTTTTCAATTAAAAATATCAATTTCCAACCAAAACCATTAACATAATCCAAAATTAATTGAAAATTCTAAATTTTTTTCAAATTAAAATCATTTGTTTGAAAATACCAAGTTTTGATGTGAAACGTCAATGCAGCCTAAAATTATTCAAAAACCTCTTTAAAATCTAATGATTTTTTAAATGAAAATTGGAATTTCTAAGAAAAAACACTAACACAATCCGAAATTGTTCAAGCTTGTAAATTTTCTTATATTAAATCTAATGATTTTTGTTAACACATACTTAAAATTGTTAAAAATTGTAAATATTCTTTCAAATCTACTAACTTTTTATTAAAAATAATAATACTTGCTGAAAAAAAGTAACGTAATTGAAAATTTGTGAAAAATCTAATTTTTGTTCAAACTATAATGATTTTTGTTTGAAAATACCAATTTTCGATGTAAACCGCTAGCGCAGCCTAAAATTGTTCAAAAATTATCAATCTTCTTTGAAATCTAATGATTTTTAAAAATAAAATTATCACTCCCGATGGAAAAAGCTTGCAAATGTTATTATTTCAAACAAAAATCGTTGGAATTAAATCTAAGGATTTTTATTCAAACATACCAATTTCAGGTGAAACACACCACAGTATAATCTAAAGTCGCCAAACTCATTAAATATTGTAAATATTATTTGAAACCTAAGAATTTTTTATTCAAAATACTAATCATTTCCGATGGAAAACATTATTATAACAGAAAATTATTCAGAATTGTAAATCTTCTTCAAAATCTAAGGATTTTTGTTTGAAATAATCGATTTCCTGTGAAAAACGTGAATGTAACTTGAAACTTTACAAAAATTGCATATCTTCGAACTATAACGATTTTTCTTTTAAAATATCAAGTTTTGGTGAAAAACACTAACATGACCTAAAAATTGTTGAGAATTGGGAATCTTAATGATTTTTGTTTAGAAATGCTAATTTCAGGTGAACAACTTTTACAAGACCTAACTTTAAAAAATGTATGCCTCCTCCATAACTTTATTATTTTATAATGAAATTCTTTTAAAAAAATACTGATTTGCGGCAAAAGCACTAACACAAAACATGTATAATATTTCTATTAATTTATTGAATAATTGGAAAGTTGCAATTTAACCTTGCAAGAGTTATTTAGTTACATCCCTTTTTTTAGATAGGATATATGGGGAGTAAGCGAACAAAACACGATGAATTCGTTTTTTGAAATAACGAGTTATGTATGGTTATAGCATTTTCAGGACTCGACAAATATGATCATTAATCCTTGGTTGAAAAAAAGTCTATCCTATTAAAATTGTGCTTTTATAATTTTGTAACATTATAAAAACTGCACCTAAATCCAAGCTAGCACATTAAAAAATTCGATAATATTGAATAGCTAGCTAGATGTTAGGTATTTATTTCCTGTATATGATCCTATTTGAATTTTTCTTATATCTCTGGTGTTTTTCAAATGCAGCATTCGTCTAATTATTGAGAAATCATCAGGAACGGATTTATCATGTTTTGTTCGCTTACTCCTCATGTACATATGAAAAGTCTTATACGGGTCTTAAATTAGTTATAAAATATTATATGTGTTCTTATTCTGCAATCTTGCTAGAAGTATCTACAACAACGATGAACTCGTAAGATGTAGTAGAGGATGTATGTATTAGAGTTGTCAAAAGTAAGTGGCTTCAAATTTCACGGGCATCGGCAAATATATGTAGCTTAGTCGAAAAAAATATACCTATTTATGTGTTTTTTTTTTGTAGACACACTCTTGAGACTCTGAGAGTTATTTGTTTTCATAGATTTCAATGTAGATTTAGTAAACTTTTCGCATTTCAAAAATATTATGTAATAATAAATATCAAGTCAAATTCTGCTGAAGTTTGGTTAAGTTTGTGTAAAGTGCAATTTTTCTCGGACATTCTTTAAACCTCAAATAATAAAATTGGAAAAAAGCTCAAATGTTCAAAGATTTACAATAAACACAGGTGTTTAAAAATGGGGGAAAACTGATAATTTTACTTTACAGTAACTTCGCCAGTAGGTTGGCGGATGAAGACTTTATGGCGAGTGTAATTAACCGTCGAGTCAAATCCTGTTGGAGAATCGAAATACAAAATGATAAAAAAAAACGGTCTGTAAGTAGACAAGCGTAATAAAAACAGTCGCTACCCATTTGGAACGAAGATTCAAGTAGCCTTGCAGGTGAATCCTAAGAATGTACTCACAGTTTTGTTACTTTAACATTACTTTTACAAGAATATTCAAAACATTTCCAAGGGATGAACAGTGACTGAATACAACCAAAAATATTACTTATTTTTCGTTTAGGCTATACATATTTGTCGAAGCCCGTGAAAATCCAAACAGCCACTTATTTTGGACCACTCTAGTATGCATGCTCATCTAAAGTAAAATGCTGCAATATCGTGCGAGATTGACGCTTGTTACAAATTGCGTGGATGACGAGAGAGCTAATCTGACAGGTCCCAGGTCATTAATAATCTATCACTTATTGGTGTTCAGTTAGGTTTATGCCGATGTTGAGCCATTTCAAGGGGGAAGTACCATTTGTCAAAATGCTTCAATCCGTCGATGATTGGCTGCTTTACTATGCAGCACTTGTATAATTTATTACGTGTGTGTCCTATTAGGGTCTAAGATATACTTTTTGCTTATTTTCTTCATTCTCTATTTATTACATTTTTTATCAAATTCGGATTACTAAATCATCTGTCCGTCACTGAAAACTTGGCGTCACCCGTGAAGAAGTTTACCTACTTAGCTCGATTAAAAAAAAGGGAGCCCTGAAGAGGCCCACACCATTATTTCTATTTTGAATAAAAGATTTTAAATTATAATTGAGCATTGATGAGGCTTTAGAAGAGGGGTATATCTGATTATTTACAAAACTCTTGTTGATCCTGCTATAAAATAATTTGATGACATATAGATAAAATTGATATTAAAAAATTCGAGTGTAGGGTTTTGGCAAAACTTGCTTCAAGTTTGTCTTATTCAGAGATATCATGTTACGGCCAATTTCTAGCCTCACCTACTAATTTCCTCAATTTCCGTATTATTTTTGAGTTTATTGACAGTCAAAGGAGACCAAAAAACATTTGTATTTTTGTAGAAAATACAAAAATAATCAAAAAACTTATTCTGAATAACTGTTTTTTGATTCAAAGTTTGGATTTTTCCATGGAAACAAATTTCAGAACGAAAAAAAATAAGAAGAAATGTATTATATTGAAAGAAATGTGAATAGATCAAAGATCTCATCAATGATATTTAACTAACTGTTGATTACTTTTAGTTAGTGTCTATAGTATATCCGGACACAAACAACGCCACTTTCCTTTTCCAGCTCCACCTTCCCATTGCCAGGTCCGTACGTTTAGAGTCGGCCTTGATTTTATTATTTGACAGTTGATTAATTTAAAATAATAAAATCGTGAAAATTAAAAATTGCTATAATTAAGATTATAATGATAATACGTTAAATAAATTTGGTTTCATTAATAAATGATTATGATCATTTATTAATAAAAACAATTTTATTTAACATATTATAATTATCTTACTGGTTGATCGTTGTAAAATTTTATTTTATTTAAAATTATAATTTTGCCAGCTGGAAGAGGGAAAAGTTCTCTGTCACACCCTTCCCATTTTCCATCTCGAAAAATAAGCAATAATTACTCTTTCATGAAACTTTTTGGATCTCCTCGATTAATATTTTCCTTTTGGACTAGAAATAATAAATTTGAAAACGTTGCAGACGATTTACTCCAAAATTCGGACAATTCGACAAAGTAAACTTTAACCAAAAATTCATAGTTTAAACTGAACTTTAAAAAAATTTATGTTGAGATTTAAATACTGAAAGTTAATACTAAAAAATTAAATCAAAATAAGTAAAATGTATTTCAATTAACTATGTGACTTCGTGAGTTTCAAATTTCATACAAAATTGAAACGTCACGTGAAATTTTTTGGTCTGTAAGAAATACGGAGGAATGATATAAGTTCGCATCCAAATTTTGAGAAAGTATCCAATTTAAAAACAAGTCTTTGTTAATACACTCAACTCCCGATATAAGTATCCTCAGTTTACGTCGTTTCTACAATTTCAGTCCTTGGTAGTACTGTAAGCCATGCCCAAAATCGTACTAACATCAAGAGTTGAGTATAATTTCACTTTTTTAATTTCAATCAGGCCTATGTGATCTTTATAATTTTAACGTAAGCTGTGAAATCAGTTATAAATTTCAAACCTCTGTCAAAATTATTCTTATTTAAATAGCGCTATATTCAGATTTTCAAAATTTTGATTTCAGCTACGTAATACCATTGTTGTTTCAATTTAAAACTATGATTCATTAATAATAATAGTCGAAATAAATTATTCTGCAAATCACTATTTAAAATAATTTCACTATATCATTTGTTCGCTTTCAAAGCTAATCCTGGCAACATCAATGATAAATATCTTCGGCTTAGCTGTATATTTTTTCCATCCAATATCTCCGTTTAGTTCATATACACTATGGTGGTCCCTATTTATACTTGGTGGATTTTTTTCGAATTTCTCTGCACTCACCCCTCACATTTGTTCGAATACAAAAAAAAAATCTAAATTTCAGCACAATCGGTTAATATTTGGGGGTGGCGCAAAGACCATAAAGTTTCCCATTGATTTAACATGGGAAAAAGTCAGCTTTTTGTAAATCTAATATTGGAACATCATAATATGTGACAAATAATTCCGTGTTTCAATATATTGTTCAGAATTCCTAGTCATTTGTTAACTAACACTAAATTGTTTAAGCAATTTTAATTTGTTTAAATATTTGTTTTTTCAGTTAACTCGCGAAATAAACGTGTTTTCTAGACTTTATGAGTTATTTAATCATTGATAACAATAAAATAATTTATTGAAATAATCTTAAAATTATTTAAATAATACGTATTTGTTCAAGCATATATTTGACCTAAAAAAAAGCAAGAGAAACATTCTATCTCATTAAATTTTCGACAAATTTAAATTGTTCAAAAAAATTTATTGTTTACATATGTTATTTTTGCTATTTTCCGAAAGATTGGAATACTTTATGTTCTACTTTGCTTTTTAAGAATACTCTTAAATGTTTAAACGAATTAAAATTGTTTGAAAAGTTTAAATTTATTTAAATAAAGAAATGCTTGGAAAATTGTTCTCAATACTCTTTCGGAGCATTCAAAAAATATCCTTCGACATTTCTGACTAAGTGGCTTTAGTATCAATTAATAGTAATAAAAGGTTTCTAAATTGACTTATTTGCCTTATAGGTATACCAATATTACAAATTTTAACAGGAATAATCCACACGAGTTTTTTAAATCTTACAAAAAGATTCAAAAGCATCATGGATATGTTTATAATTATTATTATACACAATTCTACTCACCGGCGTCTATGAATTCTTCGTAACCCAATAAATTCTGATTCATATATACAATTTTCACCCGCTTTTTCTGGTTGCCATAGCTCACTCTTTTTATCGTTTTTTTAAAATCTTTTTTCTAAATATTAAATAACAAATTGCACTGACGCGACATGTGACCATCTAGAATTATGGAGTTTTAGCATCAAATATATTCACTATTCAGTGTACTGGAGTTTATTTCTAAATAGTGAAGGTCTTGTAGGTCTGTATGGTGTATGTATGTAGGTCTGTATGCTGTATATTGTGTGTCTGTCTGTGAGTACGATACTTTTGAAAAAACTGATCAATCAGATTCGCCTTTGGTATACTATTTAAGTGTCAGAAACTCAAGGTCAAATTCGTTAGCTAATTATTTTGGATACAAATTCAAAAAGTTAGAGCATGTTGAAAATTGTTGAGACCATTTTTTCAAGATTCGAAAATTTTATGTGCGGTTATTGATGGTACTGGAAAAGTCGAACAATTTATCTACACGACTTTTGTTGATAAAAGGAAAATGATCAGTTATGGCATTTTCAAAATTTAAAAGATCAAAGGAAAATGCCAATTTTAAGCCAAACAACGCACGATATGAAAAAAATGGAGTGAAGGAAAACGTTAATTTTTGAAAGCCCTACGAGATTACCCTAACAACTTTTTGAATTTTCTTAAAAAATCGAAAATTCAAATTTTGATCGCACAAAAAATAATGAAAAATGAAAAATTTCATTTTTCGGTCAAACTATGCAAGATACGAAAAAAGATAGAAAGACAATAATTATGCACTCAAAAAAGATCTACTAATTTCTTTACAATCTCTTCTTAAATGGACGCGTAGTTTTTTTTTTATTCATAAAAAACGGCATTCAAAATAACAAAATTAAATTTTTGGACAAGCGACACAAGCTACATAATAAAGAAATGAACAAAATTTGTTCACCGAAAGAAGAGCTACGCATTTTTTATCAATCGCTTTTTGATAGGATAGTTTATTTTTATTATAATCATGAAATATTATATTAAAAATAAAAAAATTAAATTTGTGGAAAAATGACGCAAGGGACGGAAAAAAATTGGTGGACGAAAGTTGTTCACCCAAAAAAGATCTATCAATTTGTGTTTGATCATTTTTTATGGTACGCGTAGTTTTTGTTTTATTCATAAAAACAACATGAAAACTAAAAAAATAAAATTTTTTGGACAAACGACTCAAGCGACGAAAAAAGATGCACACTTTTTTAAATTATAAAAACAAAAAAATAAAAATATATATTTGTTATAATATCAATGCATATTATGAATTGTGATAATATAAATTTATTGAAATGATACATTTTTTAGGGTAGCTGAGAATAAAAATTAATACAAAATAAAGTACAAATGTTAAAGTAATAATGAAAAATAAAACTGGTACTTTATTTTTCAATATCTGAAAAAGCAGTCCCAAACCGAGGTATAGAAATAAATATAATATACATTTGATATAATAGAGTTACACTCAATGTAGAAAAGTTCGCACTGTGGCCTATATCCAGTGCGAAGCACGAGATACGTAATGAGAACCTTTAACAAAAGAGAATTCACAATAAAAAAATGACAGTTGTCGATGCTTTCACCTTTAATTTTAAAAGGTCTGTGCTCAAATATAGAGAAAGTAGAAAGACCGAGCGCGCAGCGCGAGATTCAACAACCGCCCGCCAAACTTGCGAGCACCCTCAAAAAGGCTGCCAACTGTCCTTTCAAACGTAAAACACTAGGAAGACGACCAAAAATAAGGTATCGCTAAGAGACTCAAAGAAAAAGTGTTCTTTTTGATAAAAAGTATTGAAAGTACTTTTAAATTAGAAAGCAATTTTTTATTCTATACAAGTATTTTAATTTTAGAAAATTCCCAAGTAACGCAACCTCTGACAATTATATGATTCAGAAGGAACAGGTTACTAGTTTAAATTACATGATTATGATGCCTTGGTCTGTTTCTGGCTGTCTTTGACATGTAAAAAGTCAATTTGACAGATAATCTCTAAATATATATAAAAATGTGCGAACCATTTAGTTCAAGGTAATATTATAAATTTTGTTTGCAAAATATATAATTGCAAATACTTGGATTAATAAAAAGTTAGACTTGTATTTCTCAAAAATTAAAACTTATTACCTCATGGATTTTATTATTTTTATATCATTAAGACATTTCCCTTTCGGCGTAGGCGTGAATTGCTCAGTTGGAAAGTATTAGTGTGTGGATTGGTATATAGGTATATGGTAGATAGGTATGTAGGTGTCAGGTATAGATATTTTAGATTGATCTAGAATTCTCGTGTTATTTATTTAAATAACACGTTCGTTCCGCAACACTGCTC
>JAABKJ010012981.1:0-10403 GCA_011634705.1 Andricus grossulariae
TCAGAGATTGGTACTTTCGTAAAGAGAGATTCTACGTCGAAACTCACTAAGATGTCTTGAGGTTGAATGTGGATCTGTTGTATCTTTCTGATGAAGTCAAGAGAGTTTTGGACGTGCGTGCTGGAGTTTCCTGTAAAAGGATTCAGTTCTTTGGGGAGAAAGCGTGCTAGGATGTAAGTTGGTGAGTTTATTGCGCTGACGATCGGTCTGAGTGAAATGTTGTTTTTGTGAGTCCGTAAAGTCTTGGAGAGGTGGGATTAGTAGGTATCAATGTAGATATTGTTTGGCTGTCAAGTTTAGAATCTTTTAGAAGTGTTTTTGTTTTGCTGACTATTGTTTTTGTAGGGTCAAATCTGGCTTCCGCCCGATTTGAATTTCGTAGATCGACTAAGTTTCCGAAGTACTTTTCAGCAGAGCTTCCGCCCGATTTTAAATTTGGAAATAAAATGATGTTCTAATTCTGATACTGGGCTTATATACGTCAGATTCCATTGTGATCAGAACCAAAAACTTGACAACCAAAAACTTGATAACCAAAAACTTGACGACGTGGGGAAATAACAATTGAAATCAATTTATATCCAGATGTGATTGTATTTTAGTGGTGTATAGAAAAGTCAAGATTTCCAAATTGCATGGTTAGTACTGCGGGGTTCAGACTACTAATTTTATCATAATGGACAAAAATGAATATGCACGAGTTTGAGCATTTTTATAAGAACATAATCCTTTTCTATCATAATTAATAATATAAATTATAGGTATAAATGTAGCGATTATTAATGATGTAGGTATAAATAATATAGTTATAATACTTCAAAGGACGTGACAGAAGCATTGCAAACTTACTGTTCAATGCTAGGATAGAAATGCGTACAAAGAAAGTCAAAACCTCAGGATAGTAAAATAAAATAAAAACTGTTACATAAAGTGCATATCAAACAGAATTAATAAGAAAAATAAGGAATTAAACCAAAATTTTTGTGTTAATTGAGAATTATAAAGTATGACGCACTTAGAAAAATCTACATTTTATAACATGCAGTATAAGCAAACTCTCTAGGCTAAAGAAAGATGCCGACCGACTTAAATTTAAGTTGTTAAAGTGTGAGAAGAAATAAGCTTCATTTGAATTTTGGTTAAACATTTATCAATTTTTCTTTTGAAATAAAATAAAGAATCACTGAGTAGAAAGAAATCAATAAACTTCTAACCGCCCAAAAGTTCATAAGATTGGCAAGTTACTCTTAAATTAATGGATTCATTGCTGAAGGAAAAGTGTGCGCATTAAAAACTGTTACACACAATGTAAATATATAAATCAATTTGAATAAGTGAACACTTTAAGGAATACACTTTATAAAACATAACCTAACCTTTAGTTTTATAAGTCTAACTCAAAAGAAGTAAAAATTAACAAAAAAATGATTTTCGGGATGACTAGCTGAATGGTGAACATGGGCTCGTCATCCCGAATTTCGGGATGACGAGATACTTCGTGTACGAAAATGCTACTCGCTGTTACGCTTTGTAAGAAAGGAAATTTGTATAAAAATTGAAAACCGCTAAAGAAGGTTTTGTTCAGTTGTCGCGGGGGTTTCACGCAGACTTACTTTATTATATGCATTTTCGCAAGCGAGCTAAAAGGAGGAACTGGTGAATGATGGGGGGCGGTCGGAAGGTGGAAGGGGGTTGGGGGAGGTGAGAGGAGAGAACGCGCGTCATTCAAACGTACCGTTCTATGAAATCAAAGGCCACATTGTCACCGGAATTACCTCCATTCGGAAACGACGTATTCAGCGTGCCGCGCACGTGGAATTAACCCTATTTGTTTGCCGCCTTCGAGTCGCGTGTAATGAAGCCACTATTTATTCGTTCGAGGATCCTCGAGAGTTCGCACTGCTTCAAAGACTTTACTTCAAAAATGTATTCCAGTAACACTTTCATCTCGGCTCGGGATTCACAAATCGGATCCCTGATATATAATCATTCACGGAATTCGAGGGGGAAACAACTCTGGTAATCAGCTGGGCCAATCGGTTAACCGAATTGGTAATCCAGTATAACTCGTGTAATACAGTGTAATCCGAGAGGTTAATTACTCGGATTTTTTGTGCACACTAGCTTGCAAGATTGCATGGGATTGCATGAGATTGGAAAAGATTCCATGGACTTTAGGAAATTCATTATAAAAAAGCATTGTATGGAAAACAGTTGTAAGATAATAATCAGTATTGGGATAAATAATACAACAGATTGAAGGAATTATTGTGAAAAGTAGAGTAATTAAATAAGAAGAATTTATTTTAGACCATTCATAATCTCATATGGAACTACACAACAATAGCAATTTAGCACAAATAAACTTTATACACAGTAAAAAAAGGGTCATTTTTGTTGCAGATTATTTTGCTCCAACGATCATTTGACTTTCGAGATCATATTGATCTGTCTATTCGGATCATTTTGATCTGCGTTTAGTGTCATTTGTTAGACTGAACAAAATGGCCGCCAATTTTTGACGCCGATATCATAATGACATAACCTAAAAGTTTTATCTAACCGCGTGCAAGTGACAACTACACTCAACAGGTGATATATTCTAATATAAGATTTTGTTAATATTTTTACTTTTCAAGTACACTGCACGATCAGAAACCATAAAAAGCTCACATATGAGCTTCAGTACTCCAAGGACGGCGGCCATCTTGGTTTGATTTGATACATGATCCTGAATCAGATCATTTTCATCTCAAAAGTTGATCATTTATTGCGGTCGATCAAAATGCACTTAATTTCGGTATCATTTTTGTTGCATATCAAAATGATGTTGATTTCGGTATCATTTTGAACAATTTTTTTTTACTGTGTACAGCAAAAATCAGTGAACTTCAATTAAATCTATGAAATCTCTTAAAATGTAATTGGAATTAATATGAAAATTTTTGCGATCTGTTAAAAATTTTTGAAATTTATTGGAAGTTGTGAAATCCCCCAAAATCTTAAAGATGATTAGAGGTCCTATCCATGGCTTGTTGAAATCCGTAGAAATTATTTGAAATAAAATTAAATTTATTCCGTAAAGTATAAAGCATTTGAAAATCCCTTGAATATAAATTGAATTAAACATAAACGTTAAAATCCTTAGAAATCTTTGAAATCCCTTCAAATCCTTCCAAATTTAATAAAATTCTTCGAATGTTGTGAAATTTCTTGAAATTCTTTAAAATCCTTTGAAATCTGTGGAATCGTTAAAAATCCTTTGAAATTCAATCAAATTGCATGTATTTTCCGAAGTCTTATAAAAATCCTTTGAAATCTCTGTAAATTCTACAAAATTCTTCAACATCTTTTAAAATATTGTAGATAGGATTCAACTATTTTGTTTCGAACAGCAACAATTTGGTTTAGAGTTAAACTTCTTTCTAAAAAACTAATTTTGTTGCTGTTAAATATTTATCATCTAAGTTAAAAATTCGTATTTTTTGGCTAACAATTAAACTATTTTGTAGAAAATTTGTCTTTTTGGCTAGAAAATTCAACAATTTATTAGAAAATTAAACTATATGGTGGTAAATATACTTTTTTTGTTGAAAATTCATATTTTTTGTTAAAAATTAAACTATTTGGTTAAGAATTAAACTATTTTTATGAAAATTTAATTACTGGGTGAAAAATTAACTTTTTTCTTGAAAAATTATATTATTGAGTTGAAAATTCGAATATTTTGAAGATAATTCATCGATTTGGCTTCAAAATTCTACAACTTTGTTAAAAATTCGCCTTTTTTGGTAGAACAGGTATCTTCCTGATGGACAATTGATCTTTTTGGTTGAAAATTTAACTATTTGGTTAAAAATTAATTTTATTGTTGTTGAAAATTTAACTACTCAGTTGAAAGTTGAACTACTTTGTTAAATTTTGTTTCTCAAGATTCACCTCTTTTGTTGTAAATTTAATTTTCTTATTGAAAATTCATGTATTTTGTTGCAAATTTATCTTTTTCGGTAAAAAATTTATATTATTTGTTGAAAATTCTCGTTTTTGGTAGAAAATGCAGCTATTTGGTAAAAAATTTATCTGCTTTATAGAAAATTCGAAAATTTTGTTAAAAAGTCATTTTCAACTGTTTTCATGAAAATTCGACTTTAACGTTGAGAATTGAACTAGTTTGTTAGCAAATTTATTTCTCAGGTTGAAAATTTAACAATTTCATTTTTGAATGTTACATTCATCTTTCTTAGTTGTAAATTCATGTATTTGGTTGAAAATCCATGTATTTTGTTAAAAATTCATTTTTCGGGTAAAAATTCATTTTTGTAACTGAAAATTAAACTGTTTCATTTTTGGTCGCAATTTGTCTTTCTTATTTATAACTTAATATATTCTGTTAAAAGTTCATTTTTTTGTTCTAGAAAATTAATATTCTTGTTCGAAAATTCATCTTTTTGTTCAAAAACTGAACTACTTTGTTCAAAATTCGTCTTTTCTGTTAGAAAATTAATCCTCTTGCTTAAAAATTTATATTTTTGTGAAGCATTACCTACTTTGTTGAAAAATCGTTCCTTTTTTATTGTAAACTTATCTCTTAACTAAAAAGTGTACTATTGAATTTTTTAATGTAAATCTATGTCTTAGTTGAAAATTTAACTATTTATCTCAAATTCAAGTATTTTGTTTGAAATTTTTCTTTTCTTTTAAATTAAATGTTCTTGATTGATTTAAATTTTTGATTAAAATTTAACTATTTTGTTGAAAATCCGATTTTTTGTTTTAAAAATTGAATTTTTTTTTCTATTGGAAAATAAATATTTTTGATTCAAACTATGTTTTCTCAGTTGAAAACTCATGCTTTTGGCTGAAAATACAATTATTTGGTTAAAAATGAATCTATGTTGCAAAACATTTAAAAATTCGGAGATAAAGTTATTTTTTGCTTAAAAATTCACCGTTCATGTTGTAAATTGATCTCTTGGGTACAAAATTCGACTACTTTGGTGAAAAATTTAACATAACTGAAAAGATTGTCAGGTTTTAAATTTTTAAATTTCAATTACCTGAAAACTTGTTTGTTATCCGGGAAAAACCAAAAACTTATTTTTGTTTGCAGAAGCTACTTCGAAATATTTATATTGAGAATTGGACTGTCAATGAGAAACTTAAAAGTTTGAAAAAACCCTCTAAAACATATTTTCCGTCGATTGTTAAGTGTAATTATTTCGTAATAACCTTAAAATAGCGCGCTCGTAAATAAAAAGAAAAAGGATTTTTGCTCTTTCTGAGAATATTTTCGATGAAAATTAAGAGAGTTAATCATGAGATAGTTTTCAAGCCAAACAAAATAGTTAAATTTCAAACAAAAAAGATTAATTTTCAACTTTTAACGAAATAGTTGAATTTTTCATCAAAGAAGACAAATTTTCAACCAAGTAGTTGAAATACCTGAATTTTCAACCCAAAAAATTAATTTTTACTAAAAAGGATAAATTATCAACCAAAACTTAAATAATTAAATTTCAAGAAAAAAAAATTAATGTCAAACCAAGCAAATGTATTTTCAACTACAACTATGTAATTTTCAATTGCAGTAAGTTAGATTTTCAGTTGAAAAAATTTCTTTTAACAAAAAAAACTAACTTTAAAAAAATAGTTACATTTTCGATCTGAGTGATGCATTTTCAAATGCAATTGTAAATATTTAACTGGAATAGTTTAATTTTAAACCAGAAAAATGAATTTTGAACTAAAATTATGAATCTTCAACTAGAATCATTGAATTTTCAACAAAAAATATTTATTTTCAACCAAGAAGAATAATTTCTACCAAAAAAGACGAATTTTCAACTAATAAAGATAATTTTTCAACCAAAAATTGAATAATTAAAACTTTCAGTCAAAAAATAAATGTTCAACTGAAGAAATGAATTTTTAAGTAAAACGAAGAATCTTCAACAAAAAAAATTAATTTTTAACAGAAGAGTTTAACTTTCAACCAAATAATTTTATTCTCAGTCTAAGAGATGATTTTTTAACTAAAATGATGAATATCTAACTGGAATATTTAAATTGTTAACCGAAAAGAATTTTTAAACCCGAAGATTAACTTTCAAAGAAAAAGATCATTTTCTACCCAAAAAAATCGATTGATCAACAAAATACGTGAATTTTCAACGAAGTAGTTGAATTTTTAAATAAAACAAAATTTTCATCCGAATTGCTGAATTTTGAAACAGAAAAGATCAATTTTCAACTGAAAATTGAACAGTTAAATTTTTAGTTGAAGAAATTAATTTTTAGCCAAACAGATGAATTTTCAACTAAAAAAGATCATTTTTCAACCAAAAATTGAATAATTGAATTTTTAGTCAAAAAATGAATTTGAACAAAGAGATGAATTTTTGATTAAAATGATGGAATATTAGTTACATTTTCAGGAAAAAAAAAATATTTTCAACCAGAAAAGAAACAAATTTTCAACAAAATAGTTCAATTTTCGGCAAAAAAAAATTCTCTTTATCCTACGAAAAAACAAGTTTTCAATCAAATTGCTCATTTTTCAACTAAAGAAATTAATTCTTAATTAAAATGATGAATCTTCAACCAAACAAATTAATTTTAAAAAAAGAGTTTAGCTTTCAACCAAGTAACTTCATTTCCAACCCAAAAGGTGAATTTTCAACCAAAAATATAAATATTTAACTGGTATACTTGAATTTTTAGCCGAAAAGAAGAATTTTTATACAAAGGGATTAACTTTGAAAGAAAAAGATCATTTCCTAACAAAAAAAAATATATTTTTTTCACAAAATACGTGAATTTTTAACGAAATAGTTGAATTTTCAATTGAAAAGACAAATTTGCATCCAAATGGTTGACTTTTGAACTAGAAAAGATCAATTTTCAACCAAAAATATAACAGTTAAATTTTCAGTTTAAGAAATTCATTTTCAACCAAACTGATGAATTTTCAACTAAAATGATGAATCTTCAACTGGAATTAGTTGAATTTTATACCTACAAAAAACATGAATTTTTAACCATAAAGATTAATATTCTACAAAAAAAAAACGAATTGTCCGCAAAGTACATTTTCAAACAAACAGTTTAGTTTTTTAATAAAAATATCAATTGTGAACCAAATAGTTGAATTTTCATCCAAAAAAGATAAATTTTCGAGAAAAATACAATACTTGTACTTTTCTTTAAAAATCTAATTCTTAACCAAAGCAAAACGGATTTTCAGCAAAATAGTTAAATTTTCAAAAAGAGATGTATTTTGAATTAAAATGATGAATCTTCAAACAAAAAAACATAATTTTTAACAAAAGAGTTTAACTTTTAACCGCAAGTAGTTGAATTTTCAAAAAACAATATATATATATATATATATATACATAAATTCGCAACGAGCAATGTAACAAAATTTTTTATTTTAATTGAGAAATATTTCCTCTTCAAAATACAACTTCTATTCTTAAAACTACTTGAAGTACTTTCTTTTTCTAAAATTTGGAAGTGGGGACTTTTAAATTGTGATGAATGATAATAATAATTTTATTAATAAATAATAATAAAAATATAATAATAAAATAATAATAATTTAAGAACTATAAAAAATAAAAAGAATAAAAAATATATAAAAAAATATGATAATAAAAATTCCTGTTCCATGGCAAAGATTCCCTATTTCAAGTGAAATTATATTTCTTTACGGAAACGCAATGTTCTAAAATAAAAACGATAATATTATTTCCTAATATTTCCTTTTCAAGTCAGGATAAATGAGGAATAAGCGAATAAAATGTGATAAATCTATTTATTAAATTGAGAAAATGATTGTTTCTGTAAGTTTGGAATATCGTCAATTCGAGAGCAAAAAATTGCAAAAGGTTTTTTTTTATAATGGAAAAAAAATAAAGACTCTTTGTCTCATACAGTATAGATAAAAATGTACAAAATCAGATTCAATGAACGTTACATTCTTTAAATCATATGACAAGCTCTCTTTTCAATTAGGCGACTGTAGATAAAGTAAAAATCATTTTTCTAAATTGACCAAAGTTGTTGAAATAATGAAACCATGATTTTCACTGCGATCAAAAGGAAATTTCCAGCAGGAAAAGAGAAAAACAGAATTTGAACGAATTGAAGACAAGAGGAGTGATCGAAAAAAGTTTTTTTGAAAAAAAAAAAACTTTTCACTGTAAAAACTAGAGGTCTCTTTGTTTGCGGTATCATATTTCGCGTGTTTTGTTTTTCAATATAAACTTCATGCTGTTATTTTCAATGCAAAACAAACGACTCTGGGTTTCCATCAGTGGTTTCATTTTAGTACCACTCGACACTGTTGTTTTATGAGTCCTATTTTATTACCTGAACTACGATTTGGTCTTGTAATAAATATTTTGGCAGGATCGAATGTGTCTTTAAATCCGACTGTCGAAAAACCAGCTGAACTCGGGACGTGGTTTTCTGCAATTTTCCCCTCCCCTGGCTAAACGTCCAGGACGTCTGACGATTTACGGAGCCTTCACATATTAAGTAACATTATTTTCTATCTTTTTTACCCCCGCCCCCTCCCTCATCATCATTACGTTACATTTTTTGTATTATGTTTAAAAACATAATAGACGTTTTCTAAATAAAAGAAA
Source organism: Andricus grossulariae (assembly GCA_011634705.1). NCBI lineage: Eukaryota > Metazoa > Arthropoda > Insecta > Hymenoptera > Cynipidae > Andricus > Andricus grossulariae. The sequence goes on from JAABKJ010012981.1 coordinate 8,652, forward strand.
ATGTTTTTTAAGATGAAGTATTGTCTAGAAATAAATAAAACAATATTTTTATGTAACACTGAATGCTTTTTGAATATTATTTTTTAGTCATACAAGTATTAAAGTTACTTAATGTAAGTATTAATGGCAATTCAGCAATTAAAATTTTTTTTTCAATACTATGAAGAACACAAAATAATATTAATAATAATACAATATAAAAATTTCAAATAATTATTTGTTTAAAGTTTTTAAACACTTAAATTCGAGCTGAAATTAAATTCTGAGAATTGAGAACAAGAAAATAAGTATTATCAGTTTGTTTTTTAATTTATATAAAAATAATTTTTATAAGATTCTTGAGAAAATTCAAAAAGAATTTTGAATATTTTAGATGTTTCAAAAAAGAATCCAGAAGATTTTGACGAATATATTTATTTTATAGGATTTTCCAAAATATTAGGAAAAATCTGGAAAAGTTGGAAGAAATCATAAAATATTTGATCAATTTTCGGAAATGTTTCCAAGTTTTTAAATATTTCTTATCTATTTAAAACACATCTTAAATTCCTAAAAATATTTTTAACTGACTCGAATTTTTCTTAAAATTTCGAAAATCATTAAAAATGTAACAAAATTCCTTATCATCTTCTTAATTTTCCCAGGAATTTAAAGAAAATTTGTTTATTCTCTTGAAGCCTTTCGAAATTCGTTTAAAGCTTCTAAATTTTTTTGTTTGAAATCTTTGAAATCTACATTTCTAAAAATCGCTTAATGTTTGAAATTCTTTTTGAATCAATTCTTCTAAATATTTCTTGAATTTTCTTGATTTTTTTTCTGATTTTTTAATCATACCAAAATGAAACAGTTTGCTTTAAAGTTTTCTACAGTCTTTTTCGAAATTTTCGGAAATCGTTTGAAATCTTTAAATACCTTTTTAAATTTCTCCTAATGTTTATTTTAAAAAAATAAGAAATCGTTCAAAATTCCACACGAATCTTAAGAGAATTTTTTTTTTTATCTTTTCAGACCTTCTAATCCTTCTAATCTTTAAAAATTATTCAAATTTTTCCTGCATTTTTTTTAATTCTGAAAAATAAAAAAAGTTGCCTTACAATCTATCAGATTACTTTTTGACCATTTTAGAAATCTTTTGAAATGTTTTGAAATATTTTTAAATAATCTCATAAAATTAATTTTTCGAAATAAAGAAATCATTTTAATTTATCCTAGGAACCTAAGTTTTTTCATTTTTGTGACACTCTCTTTAAAAATTTTCCGAAATACTTGAATGCAAAATTCAGTTTACAAGTCTCAACATTTTAAAGTCTTCCATATTATTTTTTCGCGCATTTTGAAATCTATCTTAAAATTATTCTTTTAAAATAAAACCTAAACCATTTAAAATTTCCCCAGAAATCTTGAATAAAAATTAATCTCCTCAAATCTTTCATAATTTTGAAAAAGCTTCTAATTTTTCTTCGAATTCTTGAAAATAAGTTTTTGCACATAATTTAATTTTTCTTATCTCTTTGAAAACGTAAGAAAATGTACAAATTATGGTATGGTAGCGAAATTTTACGAACAGAATTATTTCCCATTATCATTATTATTATTCTTATTGTTTAAAAATTCATTTTTTTTGTTGAAAATTCAAGTATTCCAGTTAAATATTCATAAGCTTAGTTAAAAATTCTTCTCTTTGGTTAAAAATACAACTATTTCAGTTGAAGATTCATAATTTCATTCTATATATATATATATATATATATA
>JAABKJ010012982.1:0-10403 GCA_011634705.1 Andricus grossulariae
AATACGTGTACCTTATTTTTTAGTGCTCTAAAACATACTTCAGAACGAATCAAATCGGAGGCGGACACTTGGGTAACTTTACTTGTAAGTAGCATTTCTTACGCACGTATAAAACAAAAGTCACTTTGCTTTCAGATATAATATTCCTAAGCCAGGCAAAAAAAGTGGTTGCCCACATGGAATAAAAAGAGGAGACGAGACCCAAGGACCTCCGAATTGTATTGACACTTGCAAGAAAAACTGATTATACATTGAAATAAATTTGAATGTATCAGATCATTAAATGAAGCAAAATGCTTAATATAAGCCCTTATATAGTAATTTGTTGCCCTAAAAATACGCTTTATATCTACATATAAGAATGAAATATAACAATATACTTTTCAAATTATTTTCATAACTTTTTTAAAAATTTTATTAATTCTTTGCCTGAGGCGCTAACTGTAATTAAGCTGATAACAGGTTGTAAAAGCTAAAAACCGTGACAAATTAAATTGTTCAGAAATTTTAAACGACTTGCAAAAATTACATTTCCATTATTTTCTTAAAATGTATAATTTTCGGGGGTTAAGAATCTAAAAAAATAGTTTTGGAACAGGCACCCTAATCTCATTGTGTAGGGAAAGGAGGGGCAGCGCCGACCAGTGGGGCAAAGGTGACTTTGCTTATAACATTGCTGTTACTTAACAATTTGAATTCTACTTTGCATGGAATAAATTATTTCATTTAAGAGATAACGTTACTTACTAAAATCTTGAAAATTGGCGTTGAAAAGAAAAATTATGCAGGAAACAGTTTTGACAACCAAAGAATGGAAAATTCGCTGGCAGAAATACAAAGTCTTAGACATTATTGGCAATGCATACAGTATGAAAATTTGATATTTTGACAGATAAAACAATATCACATGATGTAATTATTATAACTAAACGTAATTCAAGTACAAAATCTATTGAAGATCATAAATATTCGAGGCCTCACTACACGCACCACATTGTAAAAACAAAGTATTATTTCAGGGCTAGTTTCAGGTATTACAGTAAGACCTAGAAAAAACAAGTCTCGAGTGTGGTACTAAAATGAGACCACTGGTGGTGTAGACTTAATGAGTTCAAAAACTATTCAAAACTTTTGAAAAACTATTTTCAATCATTCAAATTCATTATATAATTTTTTACACATATAAGCGTATATTTCCAGAATTTAAAACGCTAGATTATCTGTTGTTTTAACCTGTGTTTACTTTAAAAAGTGCGGAGAATCGATTCCCGGAAATGCCGAAAGTTTTGAAAGGAATTATCTTCATAAAAATCTTCGAGAAGTACGTAAACATGTTTTGTTACTTTTTAACCTCAGCGAAAAGTGATCCATTTCCTAATATTGCGCAATATACGTTTCATGCATGGGTGAGCAACCCCCTCTCGATCATGCCGGCTTCTCTGTCACTCGAAACCGCCGGAGCATCTTTTCTCGGAAGTAGTAAATCCGAGCTAACAGATTCCAGGTCCCAGTATATTTCGACATATCTTAAGAATTTAAAGCGTTTTATATCGAATTTAATATGGTATAATATGGTATCAACATGCGAAAAATGCAGAATAAACGTAAAAACCCGAGTTTAGCCAACGGCTGCGTTACTTTAGAGGGATGAAGGGGCTAAGACAAAACTATGGTTCTCCACAAGTGGCCACAGGGGGGGGGGGTATAAAATAGCCCAAAATTAGTAACGTAGTTCATGGAAAGCCCCTTATTATAAATTGTACACTAACCATAATTGCATGCAATTGTTTTAAATGTTTGTATTGATCTAACGTTCCATAACCTCAGAAAATTAAAAAAAATTTAAATGATCAAAGTTTCTGAGTTGATAATTTAACGTGTACGTGATCCACTCCTGCTCCTTCAATCCCAGAAGGTAAGCAAGAGCGGGAAATTTGCGCCAGAGACTTTGTACAACACTGTTCCTTGGAGTCCGGCCTCTAGTCGCGGATGACCTTAAGCGGCCGATGGCACAGTTGGAGATGAAAGTTTCACTTCTGGATACTTTTTAGAGCTATCAATCTTTGTAGAATGTTATGAGAAACGGTGTTGACGGACCAGATGAAGTGATTCGAGAAGAACAGCCTTTTGCATCCGGCTCGCGATGGACTCAGCCTAACACTGGCAAGCCAGGAGTTTGTTGAGTTGGCTAAGAAATTAAACCTTCATGCCTACAAGACAACCGATTATGAAAACTGAAAGAATGACTTTTCAGCCTTGAAACAGTCTGCTCAGCTCGAAAAGAAGTACTTGATATTTCTCCGTTTAAGAAAGTAGTGAATATACGAGCTAGATGTTGTTGCGCAGAAGTGAACTTCTTCCACCAAAAGTTGTTGATTTTATCTGACCCTGGCGCACAAAAGTTCTTAGCTCTAGCGATAACTTTCTTCTCTTCTTCAGCAGTAATTAGTGGACACTCTTCCTCTGGACCTCGGAACCTTTGCCTTTGGCAAAAGTTACGAATGAGTGATTTATCTGAAGCGTCTTCATTTAGCTGATAAGTATCTCCATATACTTCCTGCCAGAAGACTTGAATATCTTCTCGGCTAGGAGGATTTTTAACGGCACGTGACGTTTTATTGAACAGACGAAAAGAATGAGTAGAAAAGGTGGAATTTTCCTGAACCCACTTTACTCGCCGTTCAAGGCGCTGTTTCGCTGTTGAAATAGATCTTATTTTTTGCATCCAGTGCTGCTTGATGGTCAACAGTTCACACTTTTTCAGCGTGTGATTTGCTTTCCTTATGTTTCGAGCAAGTGCCCTAACTTTTGGAGTGAATTTTTTATTTGATGTTATGTAGCTAATCACGCACTGACTATTTGATGCATGCCGTCTCGCCGTTTCAATTTTAAACTACTACACAGTTCAGATTCCAGAGATTCACATCTTCGGGGAGCAAAGCGGGGAGAGCATTATTAGCTTCAGATAATTTGTCCATCCTGAGGAAGACTTTTTGGTGGATAGATCTCCACCCAACGTTCATGTAACCTCTGCATGCATTGTATTATTATTATTATTATTGTATTATACTATATTATTACATTATATATTCCTATAAGCTACGAAAACAGGGTACTCGCAGATTTTTGTGAGTATTGAAACTAGACTGGGTGACTGCAGCCAGGCACACACAATAGCCAGAGTGTTACATTTTACGGACTCGAAAAAAAACTACATTTTCAATTACAAACAAAAAACAACAACAAGAACATTTTCCGGGAAAAGTTCTATGTCCAGGCCGGTATAATTGCCTTTAGATTATGTGGTAAAAATATTATACTAAACAATTCATCCTTGTAGACGTATTATGAATTTGACGGAAGCCCGAGTCGTTTGAAGTATCTTAACTGCAGGCGTAAAACGGCTATCACGAGCCGCTGTGACTTCGGAGAGGTCCATACGTGCTTATCGCGTTCTCGGGAATTATCCAAGCCCGAGAAAAGAGGTTTGCATTTCGAGAAACGCCGTAACTGCATTTATTATAAGTTGCAAAATGAAAAATCATTATTAAAAGTCTGTATTTTTTATAATTAATAACGGTATTAAAGTAACAAAAAGTTATATTGCTGAAAAATGTAAAAGGTAAAAAATAATGTTATTAAAGCTTTTCAGTTGTTTAAAGTGGAAACAATTAGGTGGAAATTTTTAAAGAAAATTGATACAATTTTATTAATGACCAACAACGGTGTTCCTGATTTAATTACTTCGGTTAAGAGGATCTCATCATAATTAATTTGAATTTAAAAATTCGTTAAACTTATTATTTAATATTTAAATTTATGTAAAACTTATTCATTTCTTTCAGACTTAATATTTGAAAAATGTATTTTGTAAAATTTTATTCGTTTGTTAAAACCTCTTTGATTATAATCCAAGTATATTTAAAATGTTTTCTTCTTTTGTCAACAATTTCTAGTTTTGCTGTTACTTAACAAATTCGGAATTTACGTACATTTAATAAATAACCATAAATTAATTCCGCTAAAATTTCGTAATATTCGTTATTCATGAAATTTAATAACAGTTATAACATTCTTATCTATATTTTGGGTTTAAAAAAACGTTCGTCCTCTAATTTATAGAAATGTATAACATTAATGTGAAATTTAATATCAATTTGTTAAGTCTTTAATAAAATTGTAAAAACTTGAATTGCCAACCTGTAAAATTGAAATTTCCTCATTTAACCCCAGAGTACGCGCGCGTTGGTCATTTTGACCGATGGTTTGGTATATTTTAAAGTACAATATAAACTCGTTCACTGTGATTGTTTTCCGGTTAGATATTCTCATTTGAGGTATTTATCGATATTTTAACGCGGCTATGCGGAGATTCGTGCACGTTCCACGTTTTTATTATACAAGTTTGAAAATACGTCATTGGTCTAATCGACCGACGCGCACGTACTATCGTTACTCTTATGTTTTGTTTGATGTGAAGCACGTGTCGCGATGAAGATTCTGATTATCTTATTGAATCTGATCATAAAACAGATTCAGATAACCTCCGAAAACCACACACAAAATTTAACAAATTGAAATAATCACATAAGTTACCTTCAGAAAATCCCAAGTTATATTTCCAACCCCATACTTATTTGGTTGTCATTAAGATATATAATATTATTGTGAAAATTATTTTAGTTCAATAAAATATGAAATTAATGTATTATTTATACTATTTGAGTAGATTTATTGAGTTTTTTCCCATGATGTTACTATCGATCGAAATGACCGACGTGCGCAGACTAACGTAACTCTAGCAGGCGCGCTTACTCACGGGTTAAAAAATTTACAATTAAAGATGATAAAAGTTTTATGTTTTACAATTTAAAATTCTGCAATTTTGATGAATTACATTTCAAATTTCTTAAACTTCGAAGATTTAGAATTGTAAACTCTTGACTTTTCATCTTCAAAATCATCACACTTTAAAAATTTTTATTTAATGATCTTTCAAAATTAAAGAGTTTTCAATTGTAAATCTTTAATAATGAAGAGTTTTAAATTGCAAATCGTTAAAATTGAAATGATGAATTTATAATTGTAAGTCTTCTAAATTGAACTATTCCAAAACAAATGTTCCAAATTATATGCCTTTAAAATATAATATTTGAAAATTGAATAATTTAAAATTTCATATTTTCCAAATTCAAGAATTGTCAATTGTCACTCTTCAAAATTGCAGAATTTTAAATTGCAAATCTGCTAAAATTAAAGAGTTGTTCATTTTGAAAATTTCCATTTCAAGAATTAATAATAAGCATACTGATAATAATATTAATAATATATAATATTTCATAGTAGTTATAATTTCATGATCGAATAATAATTTATAATAATTCCATCATTTTATATCCTTTTGTCATGAACGGTTTCTCTCAAATTACGGCAAGCTTGTTTCTGAGGTCTGTAATTCGAAGAGAGCCGTAACTGCCGATTACAGCGTGTTCTCGACTTTCAGCATCCCAATCAACACCGTCAACTGCATTTTTATTAATTAATTAACCTTTCTAATTTTTTTTGCAGAAAATTAATTAGAATCTGCGATATACGCGAATAAAGATTCGAACTTTGTTAATTTTGCAGTTAACGCTGTTCTTCCAAATCATGGCAGACAATTCTTTATCAATTTATTTTGCGATAAATTGAAATAAATAACAAATAAATACTCACCTCACAGTCATGACTGCTCCTGAATGTCCTCTAAATCTTCGAACAGGAGTTCCAGTTGCAACATCCCAGACAATTACAGATTTATCCAAACCACAAGAAACTATTTGACTACTATCGCAAGAAGCTTGTGCATCCATCACTTCATCTCCATGGCCACTATAAGTTTTGAGGTGAGTTCCTTTGTAAGGATTCCAGAGCTTTATTCTCCTGTTCGAGCCACAAGTTACGCAATAAGCACCATCAACTGAAATAAAAAAGGCTGGTGCTATACCTACGCTAACATGAATGTGAATTATTTATCATATGAATAAATTCAGTTAGTAAAATTAATATTTAAACTATCAAAATTAAATACATGGTGACTAATAATAACTGCCATTTAAAAATATGGATTAATAATTTAAACGCTTCAAATCTAAGTCAAAATTATACAATTTTCGATTGAAATACTGCAAAGCTAAATAATTGTAAAATAGAAAAGGTTAAAATTGAAATAACGTCATGTTGACAAAATTCAAAATTATTTGGTTTTAACTTAAAATTAAAATCCTTTATGGATCAATAATTGTAAAATGGGAAAGGTTCAAATTGAAATAATGTCACGTAAACATAACTCAAAATTATTTAGTTTTCATTTAAATAATTCAAAATTGAATAATTTAATAAAGAGAGCCCTGTAATACTTGACCTTGAACCCTCAAAATCGAAGTTCAAGATTTAAACATAGTCGCTCTCCTTTTTACAATGTACATACATTTTTCAGAATTAAAAAATTTCCAATTGAAAACCTTAACAATAATTAAAAACAACTTTAAATTGAAAACTTTTAAAGAATAATTTCTAAAAATAATTTGCAATGTTTTTTGTTTCGAAATTTAGAAGCTTCGAATTGTAAGGGAATTTTTGACAAAAATGTTCAGTTCTGTTTTACTAAAAATTTCATGATTTCAGAAGAACACAAATTGAAACGCTTTCAAATTCGAAAGCATTACAGTGACCTATTAAATATTTTAAGGAAACTTTAAATCAGAAAGTGTACAAATTTCAAGCATTTTTAAACCTACAAGCTTAAAATTGTGAAGCCGATAAGATCAGAATCTTACATTTTAAAAAACTTCACTATGCTTCGAATTTTGGGACTTTTCCAAGTAACGATTAAAGTATTTGAAAATATCTAAATTAATTCTATAAAATGATGATACATGTACTTTTAAAAGGTTATAAAAAATGTTAGAAAATTCGAATTTATTTTTTTCTGTTGGTCAAAGTTATAATAAAGTTAATTTCTTTTAACGAAGAATGTAATAGTTAATATTACAACTAAACAAAACGAATTTTCAACAAAATAGTTGAATTTTCAAGCCAAAATGACGATTTTTCGACCAAAAAGATGAATTTTCGATCAAGAAGATTAATTTTATACCAAAAAGATAAATTTTCAACAAAATAAATAACATTTCAAACAAAAATGAAATAGTTTAATTTTCAGTTATAAAAATTAATTTTTGACCAAATAGTTAAATTTTCAACCACAGAGATGAATTTTTAACTAAAATGATGAATCTTCAACTAAAAAAGTTAATTTTTGTAGAGTAGTTCGACTTTCAACCAAGTAGTTGAATTTTCAAGCGAGAAAGATGAATTCTCAAATAAAAATGTAATAGTTGATATTTCAACCAAAAAGACTTTTATTTTTAATCAGAAACAGTTGAATCCTCAACCAAAGCAGATTATTTTTCAACCAAACAATTGCATTTTTCACAAAAAAAGACGACATTTCCACCCAAAGAGATGAATTTTCAATAAAAGTTTTGTATTTTCAATCAAGAAAGATCTTTCAGTCAATAAAGAGAAAAAAAGGTCAATTTTCTACGGAACAGTTGACTTTTAAACCCGAAAATATGAATTCTCAACAAAAAAAGTTAATTGTCCACTAATAACTTGAAGTTTCTACCAAAATAGTTGAATTTTCAACCCAAAAAGACGAATTAAAAAAAAACAGTCAAATTATCAACCAAAAAGGATGAATTTTTAACCCAATTTTTTAATTTTCAATAGATTAATTAAATTTCATATTAATAAATATAATAATATTATCATACCCTGAAAATCCAGTTACTATTTTTTGTAGGATAAGCAATACGAAATTATTTAGTCTTCTGAGAGCTTCAAAACTAATAAAAAAACTTGAAAAATAAAATCCCTTTGCTACAATCAGAACCAAAATAGTTTTGACTGCCTTGAAAAGAAAATAATTTCTATTTCTTACGTAGTTATATAATATTAATCATGATTAATACATAATCAGCATTAAAATACTCTAAAATAAATAACCATATTCACTTACCACTGAATCTTACAGATCGCACTGCTCCTTGTTGGCAGTCGATATATTTTTCAAATTTATACTCCATCTTTAATTCATGCCATATAAAACTTTAATTTACAGTTTGCCTGTATAATTAAACAATTATTTTAACTCGTGATCAAAATAAACAAATAAAAGGCGCAAACTGAACTAAACATAACCAAACTTTCCTTGATTGTCACAATCGTCACAATGTTCGATTTTTTATGTGGTTTCGATCCAGAAATTTACTTTTTAAATTTACAATCTGATTAATAAATTCATTTATTGTTCGATAAATATGAATGTTTATTATATTTATAAGAATTATATTTGTTTACTTTAATTATAATGATTATAATTACAATGTGGCGATAAAGCGAAACTTTGGCGTTCTAGACTTCTAGTGTCAATTTAGTACATACTTTCACCGCAAGGATGCGCTTAAATTTGTTGATTTAAAAAATAAATTTTAACAGATTTTACTATAAAGACAATAACTTTGATAAATATGAAATATTTAAAAAAAATTTAAGATACTAATATATCCCATTATTATTATTATTTAATGATTAGGAGATCTAAATATCAATATCCTACATATTATGTATATAAAATATTATATTATAATATATTATATTATGTATATATATAAAAAATGTAGTTGATTTATGTATTACATAAATCAACTACATTTTTTATTTCGCGGGTTAAACAAACATGGCTGCGCATTGAGTGTAAATATGGTACCAATTTTGAATTAACATAACCTCAAAATGCATTTCGAACGTGACAGCTGCATTTGACAAGTGGTGCTTATAAAGTATAATAGTTAATTAAAATATAAACAATATTAATCAGTAATAGTTTAGAGCCGCAGTTTCCATGGCAATTCTCCTAAATGATCAGGTTTACACCAAATCATTCACTCCCAGAGAGTATCAGGTTAGTTTCATAAATCTTCACGTATTTATTCATTTATTAGATTGTATGCGCATTGTTTATTTATATTAACAATGAGTTGTCTAATTTTTGTCAAATGTTTATTTTATAAAGTAAAATTGTACGGAAAGGGCATTATTTTATTTTATACTGAATTATTTTTCACAAAGAGTGTATATTTGGAAGAAATAAATATATACTATGACTTATTTTTCTTATAGTAAAATCTATCTACCTTAAAAAATGAATTGATTTAATATCCCTAAAATTATTATCAATTAGGTGGAACTTCTCTACACAGCGAAAGAAAAAAACATAATAGTATGTTTAGGAAAAAGCTCGGAACAAACGTTCATTGTGATAAAGTTGATTCAAGAGCTTTCCGTTTGTACCAGAAGGTAAATAAACTATTAATGTATAATGCGATGAAATATTGACAAAATACTTTTTTGATTATCTAAATTCTTTTTTTTTTCTTTAAATCCCTAGATTATTATCCGAAGGAGGAAAACGGGCGATTTACATTTTAAGAGACCCGGAAAAGTGTTTGATAAAAGCAAGTTATGTTCGCCAATTGACTGACTTGAAAGCAATTATTTGTGATTCTGCATTAAATCCAGACTTCGAAGAACAATTTTCCAATGTTCAGGTACGTTAGGGTAATAATAATTTTCCCTTACGAAAAAATTATAGAAAAATCTGTATAGGCCTATAATGATTTTCCTATATTAAATTTTCTGTAATTTCTCACGATTATAGGAAATTCATTACAGAAAATCATTATATAGAAAACGATTATAGGATAAGCAGCAATGGAATAAATAATATGAAAATATTGAAGGAATTAATTTTAAAAAGTAGACCAACTTTACACAGCAAAAATCTGAGAATTCCCTTGAGATCCTATACAATCCCTTAAATCTTTCGAAATTCATTAAAATTATTGAAAATCCTACAAAATTCTTTGCAATCCCTTAGATGTGTTTGGAACCTCCAAAAATAACTTAAAATCTTTGAAGTCCTTTTGATTTTTTTCAATTCCTTCATATCCCTTGAGGCCGTCATATTCATAAAAATCCCTTGAAATCTTTGGAAATCATAAAAATTAATTAAAAGAAGTAGAAATCATTTGAAATCCCTCGAATATAAATTATATTAGACATATTCATTAAAGTGCTTTTAAAAAAAGTTCGAATCCCTAGAATTCTTGTAAATCTATGGAGATTTAATATTATTATTATTATTATTATTATATCATTAAGCCGTTTCCCTTTCGGGGTAGGCGTGAATTGCTCGGTTGGTAAGTAGTGATTTGTGGATGGGTATATAGGTGAAGGGTAGATAGGTATATAGGTTTAAGGTATAGATATTTTCGATTGATCTAGAATTCTCGTGTTAC
>JAABKJ010012983.1:0-10403 GCA_011634705.1 Andricus grossulariae
TTTCTAACTGAAAATTTAACTATTCTTTTTTTGGTTAAAGATTTATTGTTATTCATTAAAAGTTCATGTATTTTGTTGAAATTTCTTTCTTTTTGGTAGAAAATGAACCTTTTTGGTTAAAAATTCATCTTTTTTGGTAGAAATTAATATTCTTGATTAAAAATTAATCTTTTTGTTTGAAAATTTAATTATTCTAGTTAAAGATTCATCATTTTAGTTGAAAAACATTTTTTTTTAACTAAAAATTTAGCTATTCCAGTAGAAAATGTAACTATTTTACTGCAAATCCGTTTTCTTTGTTAAGAATTATATTTTTAACAGAAAATTAAAAAATTCTTGCTCGAAAATTCATGTTTCTGTTTAAAAATTTAATTATTCTAGTTAAAGAGTCATCATTTAAGTTGAAAAATCAACTTTTTTGTTTAAAATTCAATTTTTCTAGTTAATGATACATAATTTTAGTTGAAAATTTATCACCTTCTTCGAAAAGATTTGAAAGAATTTAAACAATTTTTTGAAAATTATTGTTTTTTTTTTGGGTAAAAATTATTTTTTCACTGGTTAAAAGCCATTCTTATTTCAAAAGAAAATGTTACTATTCCAGTTGAATATTCTATAATATCAATTAAAGATTTATCTCTTTGTTTAAACATTAATTTTTTAACTAAAAATTGAACTTTTCAATTTTTAGTTAAAAAATTTATCTTTTGTAGTTGAAAATTCGTTTCCTTTTTGTTTTCAACTAATGTTTCCAACTGAAAATTTAACTATTCTTTTTTTGGTTAAAGATTTATTGTTTTTCACTAAAAATTTATGTATTTTCTTGAAATTTCTTTCTTTTTGGTAGAAAATTAACAGTTTTTGGTTAAAAATTCATCTTTTTGGTAGAAATTAATATTCGTGGTTGTAAATTCATATTTTTATTTGAAAATTTAATTATTCTGGTTAAAGAGACATCATTTCAGTTGAAAAATCATTTTTTTAAACTAAGGATTTAAGTATTCCAGAAATTTTTTTAACTATTTTGCTGAAAATCTGTTTTTTTTTTCTTTTTTTTAAATAATTTTTGGTGAAGAATTATATTTTTAACAGAACATTAAAAAATTATTTGTTGAAAATTCATTTTTTTTTGAAAATTTAATCATTCAAGTTGAAAAATCAACTTTTTGGTTTGAAATTCAATTGTTCTAGTTAATGATACATCATTTTAGTTGAAAATGTATCACTTGCTTTGAAAAGATAAGAATTTTTTGAAAATTATTGTTTTTTTTTGGTTGTTAAAAATTATTTCTTCATTGGTTAAAAGTTATTCTTTTTTTTTTTTAATATAACTATTCCAGTTGAATATTCCATATTTTCAATTAAAGATTTATCTCTTTGGTTAAACATTAATTTTGTTAACTAAAAATTTAACTTTTCAATTTTTAGTTTGAAAAATTGATCTTTTCTAGTTGAAAATTCGTTTTCTTTTTGTTTTCAAGTAATGTTTCTAACTGAAAATTTAACTATTCTTTTTTTGAGTAAAGATTTATTGTTTTTAATTAAAAAATGATGTATTTGGTTGAAATTTCTTTCTTTTTGGTAGAAAATTAACAGTTTTTGGTTAAAAATTCATCTTTTTTGGTAGAAATTAATATTCTTCCTTGAAAATTAATCTTTTTGTTTGGAAATTTAATTAATCTAGTTAAAGAGACATCCTTTAAGTTGAAAAATAATTTTTTTAACTAAAATTTTAACTATTCCAGTAAAAAATTGAACTATTTTTCTGAAAAGCTGTTTTTTTGTTTTGTTAAGAATTATATTTTTAACAGAAAATAAAAAAATTATTTGTTGAAAATTCATTTTTTTTTGTTTGAGAATTTGATTAGTCTAGTTAAAGAGTCAACATTTAAGTTTAAAAATCAACTTTTTGGTTTAAAATTCAATTATTCTAGTTAATGATACATAATTTTAGTTGAAAATTTATCACTTTTTTTGAAAAGATAACAATTTGTTGAAAATTATTGTTTTTTTTTGTTGTTAACAATTATTTTTTCATTGGTTAAAAGTTATTCTTATTTTAAATGAAAATGTAACTATTCCAGTTGAATATTCCATCATTTCAATTAAAGATTTATCTATTTGGTTAAACATTAATTTTTTTAACTAAAAATTGAACTTTTTAATTTTTAGCTAAAAAATTGATATTTTTTAGTTGAAAATTAGTTTTCTTTTCAACTAATGTTTCTAACTGAAAATTTAACTATTCTTTTTTTGGTTAACGATTTATTGTTTTTAATTAAAAGTTCATGTATTTTGTTGAAATGTCTTTCTTTTTGGTAGAAAATGAACCTTTTTGGTTAAAAATTCATCTTTTTTGGTAGAAATTAATATTCTTCTTTGAAAATTCATCTCTTTGTTCAAAAATTCAACTTTTCTAGTTAAAGATTCATCGTTTTAGTTGAAAGCCTTTTTTTAACCTAAAATTTTACTATTCCAGTAGAAAATGTAACTATTTTGCTGAAAATCCGTTTTTTTATATATATATTTTTAACAGAAAATAACAAAAAAAATTTGTTGAAAATTCATATTTTTGTTTGAAAATTTAATTATTCTAGTTAAAGAGTCATAATTTAAGCTGAAAAATCAGATTCTTGGTTTCATCAGATCAGATTCTTAAGGATTTCAATGATTTAAAAACGGCGTGTACTAGATTAAAAAGATTTCACAAAAATTACCCAAAGATTTGGAACATTTCATCAAGATTTCAAGGAGATTTCAAAACATTCAAAAGATTTCAAGGATATTAAAAAAAGACGTAGTAAACTAAATTTCAAAATATTTCGAAGATTTGAAACGATTTCAAAAGGTTTAAACAAATTTGAGAAGATTTGAAAAGATTTCAAATATTTTAATTATTTCAAATTAATACAAAAAATTTC
The DNA here is from genome assembly GCA_011634705.1 of Andricus grossulariae. Lineage (NCBI taxonomy): Eukaryota > Metazoa > Arthropoda > Insecta > Hymenoptera > Cynipidae > Andricus > Andricus grossulariae. The sequence continues at coordinate 2,922 of JAABKJ010012983.1, forward strand.
AGAGAGATTTCACAAATATTTTAAAGATTTCATAAAAAAAATGATAAAGATATCAATAGAATACAAGAATTTCAAAGATTTCGAAAAGGATACATTACACCAGATTTCAAAGAATTCAAATCATTTCAAAGATTTTTAAAGATTTCAAATTTTTTCAGAATACTTCAAAAGATTTTTAATATTTCAATAAATTCATAAGAATAAAAAATATTTCAAAGAATTCATGAGAATTTGAAAAGATTTTAAGAATTTCAAATATTTCAAGAAGGGTGCAGTACACCAAATTTCAAACATTTCAAAACATTTAAAAGATTTTAAACGATTTCAAATTTTTTTAGAAGATTTCAAAAGATTTTATAAATATTTCAAATATTCCAGTGATTTTAAGCGAATAAAAAAGATTTCACAAATATTTCAAAGAATTCGTAAGGATTTCAAAATATTTCAAGGATTTTAAAGATTTTCGAGATTTCCAAACATTTCAAAGATCTTAAACGCTTTCAAATTTTTTTAGAATATTTCAAAATATTTCAGAAAGATTTTAAATACTTTAATAATTTCAAACCAAGATAAAAGATTTCAGAAAGGTTTTACAAATATTTCAAAAAATTCGTAAGGATTTTTAAATATTTTAAAAATTTCAAAGATTTCAACAAGGGTGCAATACAACAGATTTTAAAGATTTCAAAACATTTTGAAAACTGTAAACGATTTCAAATTTTTTTAGAAGATTGAAAAAGATTTTACAAAGATTTCAAATAATCCAGTGATTTCAAACAAATACAAAAAATTTCAGAAATATTTCACAAATGTTTCAAAGAATTCATAAGGATTTTAAAAGATTTCAAGAATTTGAAAAGATTTCAAACAATTACAAAAGTTTTCAGCAAATTTGAGAAGATTTCAAAAGATTTCAATGATTTAAAACGAACACAAAGGATTTCATAAACAAAGATTGAAAAAAGATTTCACAAATGTTTCAAAGATTATATAAAGATTTCGAAGAATTTGAAAGATATCAAGGATTTTAAAGATTTTACAAAAATTTAAAGACTCCAAAAGATTTCTCAAAGGTTTCACAGAAATTTCAAGATTTCACAAAGGTTTTAAATACTTCAAAAGATTTCAATGAATTCAAAAAGTTTTTAAAAATATTTCAAAGATTTCACAAAGATTTCAAGGATTTCAAAGACTTTACAAAGATTTAAAAATATCCCCAAAGATTTCATAAGCTAACTTATGTTCGCAAAAATTAAGAATTTATTTATTTATGATTCTCCTTTCTTTAGCAATTTTTAACCAATAAAAAAATGAAATGGCTAATTTTGTTTACATGTATTACAAACGGTGATTTGATTATTTGATGTAAAAAAATATACCTGGAAGAAGTTGACTTCTTGACCTGGAAAACCTGTAAAAGACCTTGAATTTTGTTCCGAAGAATCGCTGGACACCCTGAAAATTTAACATTTTTTCACTGAAAATGATCTTATTTATTACGAACCTGCTCAATAAACAATTACTTCTGTTCTAGGAACCATGATTGCAGCTTCAGCTCCCGGACATTTTTAACCAGACCTCAAAAATCCACAGCCTCACAATGACCAACACCGTGCAGCAATACGTCCCGCGTCTAAAATCTCGTCATGAGGAAGTTCGCAACAAAGCAGCTCGCGATCTTTCCGTCTATGTCAGAACGGAACTCCGGGAGGCCTCGCAAGAAGAAATTACCGCCTTCATGGACGACTTCAACCACCACATCTTCGAGATGGTCTCCGGCACCGACATGAACGAGAGAAAGGGTGGAATCCTTGCCATTGTCTGCCTCATCAACGCCGACGTTGGGAATATCAACACCCGGACGATACGATTCGCCAACTACCTCAGGAACCTGTTGCCTTCGAGCGATGTCGGTGTCATGGAACTCGCAGCAAAAACCGTTGGGAGATTAGCCCTCGTCTCAGGAACCTACACAGCAGCCTACGTCGAATTTGAAGTAAAACGTGCCTTCGAGTGGCTCGGGGGTGACCGAAATGAAGGCAAAAGACACGCAGCAGTTCTCGTCCTAAAAGAACTCGCAGTCTCGATGCCAACCTACTTTTTCCAACAAGTTACCCCATTTTTCGAAGTCATATTTAACGCCGTCCGGGATCCGAAAGCTGTGATTCGAGAGGGAGCTGTTGAAGCTCTCAGGGCAGCCTTAATCGTCACTGCTCAGCGAGAAACCGCGAAGCAAATGCACAAATCCCAATGGTACAAGCAGTGCTACGATGAGATCGTTTCGGGGTTTGAGGACGTGTACACGAGAGAGCGAGGATTCAACCGAGACGATAGAATTCACGGATCGCTCCTCGTCCTGAACGAGCTCCTCAGATGCAGCAATGTCCAGTGGGAGAGAAAGTACGAAGCCCTCATGGAGAAACTGAACTGCTCCACTCAGAAGAAAGAGAACGACCTTATTCTTCTCATGCCTCACTTGAAATCTACTGTTGTTTCCAAGTGGTCTATATCCTCCAGAAACGCACCAAACATGCAGACTCATACTCCCGCACACGAGTCCGCAGCCTGTCGGAGTTTGATGCTCGAGAAGCTGGACGACATCAACAACGAGGTGATGAGCCAGAGGATGTCTCGAAATCTTCACATTCAACACGCCCTGATGAATCTTCTTCCAAGACTCGCTGCATTCAACAGGGAGAAGTTCGTCAAGAATAACCTTCGCGATTGCCTCGCTTATCTGCTGATGACTTTGAAAGGCAGAGAAAAGGACAGAGCTGCAGCCTTCACAACTATAGGATTGATCGCAGTGGCAGTTGAGGATGCGATCAAACCCTACCTTCCAAAAATCATGGACACGATAAAGTCCTCCCTCCCGTCGAAGGAGACACCTAACAAGAAGCGACTTGCTCTCGAACCAGCGGTTTTTATTTGCATAACTCTTTTGGGGCACGCGGTGAATCAGACGATCACAGCTGATGTTAAGGATCTTTTGGAATCGATGTTAGCCACTGGGTTGAGTCCAGTCTTGACAACTTCTTTGAGAGAACTAGCGCATAACGTTCCATCTCTCAAGCCAGATATTTCACAAGGCCTGTTACGAATGCTTTCTCAGGTTCTGATGCACAAACCTTTGAGACATCCTGGCGCTCCCTGGAATGCGAGCAGTCCAATTCTGGCTCCACCGACCGAAGTTGATGTCCCATCAACAGTTCTGGCACTCAGAACTCTCGGGACTTTCGATTTCGATGGAAATCCTCTTCTCCAGTTCGTAAGAAGATGCGCTGATCATTTCCTGACGTCAGAACAGGCCGAGGTTCGTCTCGAAGCTGTGAGAACTTGCTCCCGACTTTTACGTCTCGCCCTGAACCAACCGGGTCCTACAGTCACAACTACGGTTTCATCAGTCGTAGGAAAACTCCTCGATGTTGGGATTATTGATACAGATCCAGATGTGAGATTCTGGGTCTTGGCATCTCTAGACGAGTCGTTTGATGTTCATCTAGCGCAGGCAGAGAGCCTCTCTGCGCTTTTTGTGGCAATGAATGATGAGGTCTTTGAAATTAGGGAGATGGCAATCAGGACGATTGGAAGACTGAGTACCATGAATCCTGCCTATGTGATGCCTTCTCTCAGGAAGATTCTTATCCAGTTCTTAACCGAATTGGAACACTCAGGAATGGGGAGGAACAAAGAACAGGCTGCAAGGATGCTTGATCATCTGGTCGTTAGTGCTCCTCGACTTATCAGACCTTACATGGAACCAATTCTAAAAGTCCTCGTGCCAAAGTTGAAGGAATTGGAGCCCAATCCAGGAGTTATTCTCGCGATTTTGAGAGCGATAGGGGATTTGGCTGAAGTCAACGGAGCTGAGATGCAACAAAGGCTCGAGGAACTTTTGTCCATTTTGTTGGAAATGCTCGTGGATGCTAGTTCTCCAGAGAAAAGGGGAGTAGCTCTCTGGGTTCTGGGACAACTAGTTGGAAGCACAGGATACGTCGTGACGCCATACATGCAGTATCCAACACTTTTGGACGTATTGATCAATTTCCTGAAGACCGAACAACAGACTCACATCAGAAGAGAAACTATTAGGGTTCTCGGTTTGCTTGGAGCGCTTGATCCTTACAAACACAAGATGAATCTGGGACAAATTGATTCTCAACTAGATACTCTGACATCCATGGCTGATATTAAAAGTGACGCTGAGACCAATCAGGATTTGACAACGAGTGAAATGCTCGTGAATATGTCTTCTTCTACACTTGAAGAATATTATCCAGCGATAGCGATTGCCACGCTGATGAGGATCATCAGAGATCCAACTCTCTCCCAACATCACACAATGGTTGTCCAGGCTGTGACTTTTATTTTCAAGAGTCTGGGGATTAAGTGTGTGCCCTACATTTCTCAAGTGATGCCCAGTTTCCTCAATGTTGTTCGCACAGCAGACGTGATCTTTAGAGAGTATCTGTTCCAGCAACTGGCTATCCTCATCGCAATTGTGAAGCAGCACATCAGAAACTACCTCGATGACATATTTAATTTGATCAAGGAATTCTGGACAGTGAATAGTCCAATGCAGACCACGCTGATTCTTCTTGTTGAGCACATTGCCGTGGCCCTGGGTGCTGAATTCAAGATCTACCTTCCACAACTGATGCCTCAGATTCTCCGGGTTCTTACCCACGATTCGAGCAAAGATCGTGCTGTGACTGTGAAACTTCTCCTGGCTCTCCAGAAATTTGGAAACAATCTTGACAACTATCTTCACCTCGTTTTACCTCCGATTGTTAAACTCTTCCACGCAACTGACTGTCCAATCACAGTGAACAGAGTCGCTCTTGAAACTGTTGATCACCTCGCAGATACTCTTGATTTTACAGACTTTGCTTCGAGAATCATACATCCTCTGGTTCGAACTCTTGATCAGTGCCCGGAACTTCGAGATACTGCGATGGACACCCTCTGCGCTTTGATAATCCAACTAGGCAAAAAGTATAAGATTTTCATCCTCCTTGTTCAAAAGGTGATAAACAAGCACAAGATTACTAATGCTCGGTATGAATGTTTAGTGAATAAAATTGATATCGAGTCATCAGTAATGGACACCGAGGATTATCTTCTTTTCAAACAACGCCACACTAAGAATAAAAACCGAGACCCTTCTTTGATGTCTTCTGATACAACGACCATCAAACGCCTTCACGTGGAAGCCTCGAATCTTCAGAAAGCCTGGACGGCCACAAGGAGAGTTTCAAAAGACGATTGGCTCGAGTGGCTAAAAAGTCTGTCGATCGGTTTGCTGAAAGAATCACCATCCCCAGCTTTGCGATCCTGTTGGGCATTGGCTCAGACTTATTCTCAACTTCCTCGGGATCTTTTTAACGCCGCTTTCGTCTCCTGCTGGACTGAATTAAACGAAAACTTCCGAGCTGAATTAATTCAGACTCTCCAGCAAGCACTGATGGTTCCGGACCTTCCAGAGATTACTCAAACGATTCTGAATCTCGCCGAGTTCATGGAGCACTGCGACAAGGGACCTCTTCCTCTGGACAACAAGATCCTGGGAGAAAGGGCGATGCATTGTCGAGCTTATGCAAAAGCTCTTCATTACAAGGAGGATGAATTTCACAAGAGCAGGAACAAGAGTGATTCAGAGAGAGGTGATTCGAGAAATAATGATTCGAAGAGCAACGTCTACGAATCTTTGATATCAATCAACAACAAACTGCAGCAGAAGGAAGCTGCTGAAGGTCTTCTAGAGTATGTGATAAACCAGCACAGTCAACCAGACTTGAAAGTTCAAGTAAGATGGTACGAGAAGCTTCACAATTGGGACAAGGCCTACCATCTTTACAAAGAAAGATTAGAAGGTGATGTTACAATAAATTTATCGTGCATTTTCATTATAATGAATATAAATTAATGATTAATTAACTTATATTTGTATAAGTTTATTCTCAGTGTGGTGACTTGATCGGGAAACCGGGAAATGATCGGGAATTTAATTTAAAAACCGGGAATTTACTTCTGATTGTAGTAAAATGTTATTTTTTAGTCTAGAAATGATCAAAATTCCTATTTATTTATCGCATGCTGAATTAATAGAATCCAATAAGACAATCCCACTATTTTTTTTATGAAAGTTCATTATTCTCGATTGAAGAGTATATTATTAAATTTTTCGTTAAGAAATCATCTTTTTTGTTTACAAATGTTATTATTTGGTTCAAAGTGAATTCTTTTTTTGACAATTTAACAATTTTATTAAAAATTCATACTTTTTGCTTCAAATTCAACTGTTTCGTTGAAAATTCGTTATTTTGGCTTGATAATTGAAAAATTTGATTGAAATTTTGTTTCTTTCTTGACTAACAAATTTTGTTCCTATAGAAAATTCTACTACATATTTTTTTCATCATTTTGGTTTGAAAATGTATCTCTTTCTATAGAAATTTAATCTTTTTTGGTGAAAATTCAACTGCTTTGTAGAAAATTCGTATTTCCGGCTCAAAAATTAAACAGTTTGACTGAAATTCTAACTATTTGGTTGAAAATGTATATATTTTTTGAAAATTTGTCTTTCTGGGTTAAATCCAACTGTTTATACATTAAATTAAAATGTTTTTTGTTGAAATATCAACTATTACATTTTTCGTTGAAAATTCATCGTTTTAGATTGAAAATTTAGCTCCTTGGCTGAAAGTTGAACTAGTTTCTTAAGAGACTATTTTTTTATTCAAAGATTCATAATTTTAGTTGAAAATTCATTTTTGTTTTGTTAGAAATTATTTTTTTACACTGAAAATTTAATTATTTTGTTGAAAATTCAACTGTTTTGTAGAAAATCCATATTTTCGGCTCGAAAATTAAACAATTTGGTATAAAATTCTACTATTTGGTACCAAAATTAAACTGTTTTGTAGAAAATTCATTTTTTTATTGAAAATTCGTGTTTTCTGGTAGAATATTCAACTATTTGGTTAAAAATTTAAGAATTTTGTTGAAAATTCATATTTTGTTGTGGAAAATCATTTTTTTGTTGTTAAAAATGCAACTGTATTGTTAAAAATTAATCTGTTTTAGTTGAAAATTCAACTCTTTGTTTGAAAATTCATGCATTTTTTTTAATCGTCTTTTTTTATAGAAAATTAATCCTTTTGTTTGAAATTTAACTATTTTGTAGAAAATATATGTATTTTGTTAACAATTCTTCTTTTTTGCTACAAAATCAATTTTTTTTGTTAAAAATGTATGGTTAAAAATTCATCTGATTTAGTTGAGGATTCAAGTATTTTGATGAAAATTTGTCTTTTTTGATTATATCCAACAGATTTTTATTTAAAATTAAAATCTTTTTTGGTTTAAATATCAATTTCTGGTAAAAATTAGTATTTTCTAGTTCAAAATTCAACTGTTTTGTAGAGAATTTGTCCGTTTGGTTTCAAAATTCAACAATTTGGTAGAAAATTCAACTTTTTT
>JAABKJ010012984.1:0-10403 GCA_011634705.1 Andricus grossulariae
TTAATAAATGTATGTTACTCAGTCGAAAACAATTAAAATTCAATCTTTATGTAATTTAATATTATGAAAAAATTTAAACAGCTAGTAACTAAATAATCAGTTCAGAACATAAAAAGCGTTAAGTAATTAACTTCATTAAAGCATTCAAATAATTTTTAACTGATGATTTTCTGAAAATTTGATTTATTAATAACGTTTTGAACTAATTCCAACAAAAATTATAACGGATGTACATGTAATTTAAAAAATTTAATTTAGATGCTCATTTCACAAGAATTTTTATCTAAAAAAGATCTCTTTTCGACAAAAATCAAAATAGATAAATTTTCAGTTTAAAAAAAAATTATTTTCAACTTTCAACAAAATAGTTTAATTTTCAATAAAAAAGTAAATTTTCAAGCAAGAAGATTAATTTTCTTACAGATAAACAATCACATAATATAACACTACACATGAACAATTTTAATAGAAAAATTCTTTGAAGGGTTTTGAAAACAATGTAAAACTATTATTTATAACATTAATATAATCTTAATTTTTCGTAAGGAGTAAATTTTAGGCAATAAATGAATGAGGAATTCGTAAAAATTCGGTAAAAAATTTGTCAGAAGTGGGATTCGAACCCACGCCCTCAGAGAGGACCAGAATGCTCGAGACCCGCATGGGCGGGCAAGGATAGACCTTGAGTCTGGCGCCTTAGACCGCTCGGCCATCCTGACACTTGGAGTCCGGTTCGGAAAATAACCGTCGTCCACTGCATTGGTATTGATTTTTTTTTTTATAATTTTAGATGAAATTGATATCCGGCACGGCAATCCATTTTCAAAAAAATCGAATTAAAACAAAATTATGGATAGAAATGTATATTTAATAAATTCTTATATAAAATTGTGTAAATATAAAATTTTTTATACTTATTTTCAATACTTTTTTTCAATAAACAATTCACTTTTTTCTCGAATTTTCAGTATTTGAATTATCACAAGATAAAAATTCCATTTTTTTCCATTTTCTTGATTTTTTGACAGTTGTATTTTGACCAGTTGAATTTTAAACAGTTGATTGTTTAATAGATGAAATTTCAGTTTTTCCCATTTTCAGCTGTTGATGATGAAATTAAAGAAAATTCAATTGAAAAAAATTGAAAAACGTTTTTAAAAAAAGTTGAATTTGTCCATTTTCAGCTATTGAAAATAAAATTGAAGAGAATTAAATTTAAAAATTCGAAAAAAATGGAAAAAAGTTGAATTTTGACCAGTTGAATTTGTACAATTAAATTTTAAACATTTGAAAATTCATTTGTCAGTTTTCTTCCATTTTTAGCTGTTGAAAAGAAAATTCAAGAAAATTGAATTGAAAACATTTTTAAAAATTGAAAAAAGTTGAATTGAATTAAAAAATTTGAAAAAATTTTTTAAAAGTTAAATTTTGACCAGTTGAATTTTAAACAGTTGAAAATTCATTTTTCAGTTTTCTTCCATTTTTAGCTGTTGAAAAGAAAATTCAAGAAAATTTAATTGAAAACATTTTAAAAAATTGAAAAAAGTTTAATTTTGACCAGTTGAATCTGTACAGTTGAATTTTAAACAGTTGATTTTTTAACAGTTGAAAACTTATTTTTCAGCTGTTGAAAAGAAAACTGAAGATAATTGAATTGAAAAATTTGAAAAATTTGTTTAAAAAGTTAAATTTTCACCAGTTGAATTTTAAACAGTTGAAAATTCATTTTTCAGTTTTCTTCCATTTTTAGCTATTGAACAGAAAATTGAATATAATTTAATTGAAAAAATGGAAAAAAGTTGAATTTTGACTAGTTGAATTTGTACAGTTGATTTTTTAACAGTTAAAAATTCATTTTTCAGTTTTCTTCCATTTTCAGCTGTTGAAAAGTAGATTTGTACACAAATGCATTCATATTTCTCAAGCGGCAGTTATACTTCTTATTGAAAATCGTAGGTTAGTCATGACCGATATGTAATGGAAGTAAGAATGCATGACATGAAATTAAATTTAGTATACCAGCGTACAGTACATTTAGCATATGCATATACTGAATTTAGTATACGCATTTATACTAAATTCAGTATACGCGTTCCGTTTCGCGTGGGTTCCGTCTTCATCATATGTAAACATGATCAAATGAAAAATAAAATTAAAGAACAAAGCCTTAATTTTCAAATAATCATATCGTTAAGCTACATATACGTTAATAAATTAAACATACTATTTAAAGACTCGCACAAATCGAAACGCGCTTACACAGCTGAATATAGTAAACACGCATATGAATTTTAGTATACAGAAACTATGAAATTCATATCCATGAAAGAGACTTACTCTATTAATAAATTTAGTATACATATAACTTCATAAAAGAAATTTAGTATACGTACGTATACTAGAATTACAAAATGTAATGAATTTAGTAAACATATAGGAAATTTAATATGCCCGTGTATATTAAATTATATTATATTAATTTCTGACAGTGACCGTCTTCATCATCTGTAAACATGATCAGATGAAAAATGAAATTAAAGAACAAAGCCTTAATTTTTAAATAATCATATCGTTAAGCTACATTTACATTAATGAATTGAACATACCTTTTAAAGACTCGCACAAATCAAAACGCGTTTGCGCAGCTGAATATAGTAAACACGCATATGAATTTTAGTATAAAAAAACTATGAAATTCATATACATGAAAGAAACTTACTCTATTAATAAATTTAGTATACATATAACTTCAAGAAAGATATTTAGTATACTAGAATTACAAAATGTAATGAATTTCGTAAACATATAGGAAATTTAATATGCCCGTGTATACTAAAATTGCAAACATTTCGCTTACTGGCTGTAAAAAAAGTAGTGAATCTGGTAACGGATTTTATTTTTGCTGAAAGATTCGAAAGAATGCGAAAAAATCTAGCAAATGTTAAAGGATGTTGAGTGCTGAGTGCACAAAATGTCCGGTTTCCACAAGTATGTGAGATGCGATCTCATTTGCTTCATATGACCCGACATAACCGCAGCGAGAGAGTAAATTGCCGGATTGTAATCTGAACTTTCATTCGACTTTAAATATTCTGTCATTTGACTCTGGCTCTGACATGAACTTTGCTATTCATCAAATCAAACCTATTATGTACTTGAATGCTTAAATCAAAGCATAAGAAACTGGTATTTAAAAAGAAAAGATATTTCAAATTGTATATGATATTTCGGCATTAATATTAATTTATTTTATTGATAAAGAGATACTTGATCAAAAAAATATGTCTCCCAATATTATTTGTCAATTTCGGAAACAAATTATTTTAAAACATTCCCATTACGAACATTTGAAGTAAAAAAAAAAATTCTATGTCTTAATTGTCCTTCATTTACGTAACAGTTTGTCACTTTGTATTATTTGTTAATATCATAAACATGATTTTATCATGACATGATTTCATGCGCCCAGGCGAAAATATTATATATAGTTTATACATAGTGTGAAGTATTATATATAAACTATATATGTTACTTTATACTATATATAAACTATATATAATATTTCCGCCTGAGCCTGTTCATGTCTATCGTGATCATTTGTTTATATAATTTGTTTCTAAATGTAATAAATAATATCGAATAACATATTTTCAACACAAAACTGTAATGGCAATATAATTTAGGGATAATTAGGAGATAAAATTTTTGTACTGGGAATTTGTCTGCATAACTTGTTTTTAAAATTAACAAATAATATCGGGAGACATAGTTTTTTGATCAAGTATCACTTTATCGATAAAAGTAAGTAATACTAATGCCGAAATATCCTTTACAAATGAGCAATCTACAATATTCAGTGTTTGTGAATAGAACTTGTTTATAACAATTATCATCACAAGTCAACTTTTTTTTTTCATTTCACGAACCCCTTAGTATTAAACCCAAGTTACGCTAAGCATGGCAAACAATTTTCCAAGAAGATATGAAATGTGATTTCATATAATTAAAAAGAGAGAATTTCGCGAAAAATTGAATCAATAATTTGTTTGGCCTTCTTTTCAGACAAAATTTCAGAATTTTTTATGTAAATTTTTATAGCTTGAAAGTGTATAATTTCATCTCTGATATCTCCAAATTTCAACAAAATTCAAGCATCGGTTCCGAAAATGTCGAGAATTAAAAAAATAAATAAGTTATGCTTTCACTGAAAATAAATACCTATTTTTATGTTTTTACTCATCATATTTGTTTAATTTGCTCTAAAATAACGATATATATTTCTAATTTATTATACTTCGCCATATGGTATTACTGAAAATCTATTTTTGCTCTTTTTATTGAAAGTGGACGACTTAACCCCACAATGAGGGGTTAATATGGACACATTTTGGACTGAAATAAATCAAATTAAATTATTGATAAATTGAATGTTTTAACTTCAGAATACGAAATAGGAAGAGTTAGATATTATAGAAAGCATTAATCTTTTATTTTAATTCCTTCCGGCAACATACTGAGAAAACCCTAAAAAAGACCCGCTTTGCCCCGGCTTACGGCATTTCATTTGACTCTGAAAAAAAAACTATAGGAAAACTTGGCTCAGACCTGAAATGTGAAAAAATTTAAAAAGAAAACCCTTCAAAGTGAAAAAAAATGGATTTAATAATTTTAACAATAAATAAGTTTATTCTAACAGGATTTTAAATTGAAAAATAGTATATATCGATCTTTAGATGAGACATTTTTTTAATATATGAAGTTATATCTAATATAAGAAGCGATACAGTCTTTCTATTATTATCTTAATTTATAAATCAATATTATAAAAAATATATTAATTTGTGTAACATAAGGGTTCTCCCAATTAGTATAAGTAGAACAAGTATGTTTTGGCAAGGCAACCCTGATGTAATATTCTTCTTAGTGATTTATTTGCCATGTATTTATATATATATTTTTTTTGTTGCTTCCTCCTAAAGATTATCTTTTCAGTTATAAATTTCATTATTTGTTTAAAAATTCAACAAATTTGTTAACAAGTCATCCTCTTTGGTCGAAAATTCAAGTATTTTCGTAGAAAATTTACTTTTTGTTTAAAATTCATATTTTGGTGTTGAAAATTCAACTTTTTTTTTTAAATTTGTCTTTTTAAATTAGAAATTTTTCTATTTCAGCGAAATATTCATCTTTATTAGATAAAAGTGTAACTGTTTGTAAATTCAACAATTTTGTTAAAAAGTCATCCTTTTTGAAAATTGTGTTGAAAATTCAAAAATATTTGTAGAAAATTTACTTCTTATTTAAAACTCATATTTTGATGTTGAAAAATCAAACTGAAATCTTTTTTGGATGAAAATTCAACTATTTTTTTGTTATTGAAAATTTGTCTTTTTAATTTGAAAATTCATCTATTTTTGTAGAAATTGCATCTTTTTTTGGATAAGACTGAAACTGTTTTTTTGAAAAATCAACATTTTGTTAAAAAGGCATTCTTTTTGGTCAAATTTTAACAGTTTCGTTGAAAATTAAACTATTTCGTAGACAAATTACTATTTGTTTAAAATTCATATTTTCGCGTTGAAAAGTCAAGTGAAATCTTTTTTGGAAGAAAATTCAACTATTTTTTTTTTAAATTTGTCATTTTAATTTGGAAATTCCTTTATTTTAGTGGAAAATTCATCTTTCTTGGATAAAAATGCAACTGTTTGGTTAAAAATTATTTTTCTTTGCTCTATGATTCAACTATTTTTGAATTACTTCGTTGAAATTTTTTGTTTTAATGAATATTTACCTCTTTGGCTGAAAATTTAACTATTGGGCGAAAAATCAATTTTTTTTGTGCTGAAAATTCATATTTTCTGGTTGACAATTCCATTTTTATACAGAAAATTCGTCTATTGGCTTGAAGGTTAAAAAATTTAGGTGAAATTTTTTTTTCTTCCTTGACTGAAAAATCTTTACTTGTTGATAATTCGTTTTCTTGGTTTAAACATTTTTTTTTGACCTGAAATTTCATATTTTTTGTTTGAAATATTCACTATTACACTTTTTTGTTGAGATTTTATCATTTTAGGTTGAAAATTCAATTATTTGGTTAACAATTTAATTATTTTTTTTTCAAATCAAAGTATTTTGTTAAAAATTTATTTCTTTTGTTGAAAATTCAACTGTGTAGGTTAAAGTTGAATTACTTTGTTAAAAAAAAATTTGTTTATTGAAGATTTACCTATTTTGTTGAAAATTTAACTATTTCGTTGAAAATCAATTTTTTTTTCGGTGAATTCATCATTTCTGTTTGAAAATTCAATTTTTATATAGAAAATTCGTCTTTTGGCTTGAAGGTTAAAAAATGTAGGTGAACCTTTTTTTTCTTTCTTGACTGGATAATTTTTATTGAATATTCATATTTTTAGTTAAAAATTCATCTATTTGGCTGAAATTTTAACTATTTTGTTGAAAATTGATCATTTTTAATTGAAAATTTAACTGCGTGTGTAAAAGTTGAATTATTTTATTGACATTTTTTTTTATTGAAAATTTAACTAATTTGTTGAAAATCAATTTTTTGCTGAAAATTCAATTTTTATGCAGAAAATTCGCCTCTTGGCTTGAAGGCTCAAAAATTTAAGTGAATCTTTTTTCTTAACTGAAAAATCTTTACTTGTTGAAAATTCGTCTCTTTTGTTTTAAAATTATTTTTTTTTTACCTGAAATTTCATATTTTTTGTTTGAAATATTAACTATAACACTTTTTTGTTGAGGCTTGATCTTTTTAGGTTGAAAATTCAATTATTTGGTCAAAAATTTAATTATTTTTTTTTTAAATTCAAGTATTTTGTTAAAAATTTATTTATTTTGTTGAAAATTCAACTGTGTCGGTTAAAGTTGAATTAGTTTGTTACAAATTTTTTTTTTAGAATGAAGAGTTACCTTTTTGGCTGAAAATTTAAGTATTTTGTAAAAAATTTATTTCTTTTGTTGAAAATTCAACTATTTTCGTAAAAAATTTACTTCTAGTTTAAAATTCATATTTTTTTTGTTTGAAATTTGTCATTTTAATTTAGAAATTCTTCTATTTTAGTGGAAAATTCATCTTTCTTTGATAAAAATTCAACTGTTTGGTTGAAAACTAATCTTTTTGGCTTGATGATTCAAGTATTTTGTTTAAAAATTTTTGTTGAAGCACTTTGTTAGGAAATCGTTTTTTTTTTAATATTCATATTTTCAGTTGAAAATTCATCTGCTTTGTTGAAGTTTTAACTATTTTGTTGAAAATTGATAATTTTTAATTGAAAATTTAACTGCGTGGGTAAAAGTTGAATCATTTCATTAATTTTTTTTAATTGAAAATTTTGAGTTGAAAATTTAACTGTTTCGTTGAAAATCAATTTTTTTGCTGAAAATTCAATTTTCACACAGAAAATTCGCCTCCTGGCTTAAAGGCTAAAAAATTTAGGTGAACTTTTTTTTCCTTTTTTGACTGGCAAATCTCTATTTGTTGAAAATTCGTCTTTTTCGTTTTAAAATTCTTTTTTTTTTCAAATACAATTTCATCTTTTTTGGTTGAAATATCAACTATTACACTTTTTTGTTGAGGCTTTATCTTTTTAGGTTGAAAATTCAATTATTTGGTTTAAAATTTAATACTTTTTTTGAAAATTGAAGTATTTTGTTAAAAATTGATTTTTTTGTGTGGAAAATTCAACTGTTTTCGTGGAAAAATTAATTTTTGTTTGAAATTCATAATCTTTTTTGCTTGATGATTCAACTATTTTGTTTGAAAATTTTTGTTGAACCACTTTGTTAAGAAATCATTTTTTTTTAATATTCATATTTTTAGTTGAAAATTCATCTACTTTGTTGAAAGTTGAACTATTTCCTTGGAAATCAATTTTTTGCTGAAAATTCATAATTTCTGGGTGAAAATTTAATTTATATATAGAAAATTTGTCTCTCGGCTTAAAAGTTTAAAAATTTAGGTGCCTTTTTTTCTTTCTAGACTGAAAAATCTTTATTTGTTGAAAATTCGTGTTTTTTTTAAACAAGTAATTTTTAAAACAAATTCTTTTGTTTTACATCAAATTTCATATTTTTTGTTTGAAATATCAACTATTACACTTTTTTGTTGAGGCTTTATCTTTTTAGGTTGAAAATTCAATTATTTGTTTAAAAATTTAATTATTTTGTTGAAAATTCAAGTATTTTACTAAAAATTTATTTCTTTTCTTGAAAATTCAACTGTGTAGGTTAAAGTTGAATTACTTTGTTACATTTTTTTTTTTTTGAATGAAGAGTTACCTCTTTGGCTGAAAATTGAACTATTTCGTTGAAAATCAATTTTTTGCTGAAAATTCATAATTTCTGGTTGAAAATTCAATTTATATACAGAAAATTCGTCGTTTAAATTTTTTTTTTTTTCAAATACAATTTCATATTTTTTGGTTGAAATATCAACTATAACTATTTTTTTGTTGTTGAGGCTTTATCTTTTTAGGTTGAAAATTCAATTATTTAGATTGAAATTCAATTCTTTTTTTGAAAATTAAAGTATTTTGTTAAAAATTGATTTCTTTTGTTGAAAATTCAACTATTTAATTTTTTTAATTTTTCTTGGATGAAAATTCAACTGTTTGGTTGAAAATAAATATTTTTTGCTTGATGATTCAACAATTTTGTTTGAAAAATGTTGTTGAAAATTGCTATTTTTTAATTGAAATATCAACTGCATGGGTAAAAGTTGAATTACTTTGTGGATTTTTTTTTTTTTAACGAAAATTCATCTGTTTTGTTGAAATTTTAACTATTTTGTTAAAAATTGATATTTTTTAATTGAAAATTCAACTGCCTGGGTGAAATTTGAATTACTTTTTTTTTATTTATTTTTTTTTTAATGGAAATTCACCTATTTGGTCTATTTTGTTGATAATTGATCATTTCTAATTGAAAATTCCTTTGCGTGGGTAAAAGTTGAATCATTTTATTGATTTTTTTTTAATTGAAAATTTTGAGTTGAAAATTGAACTATTTCGTTGAAAATCAATTTTTGCTGAAAATTCAATTTTTATGTAGAAAATTCGCACTCTTGGCTGAAAGGCTCAAAAATTTAGGTGAGCTTTTTTTTCTTTCTTGACTGGAAAATCTTTTTTTGTCGAAAATTCGTTTTTTTTTTTGGTTTTAAAATTCTTTTTTTTTTAAAAGAAAATTTCATCTTTTTTGGTTGAAATATCAACTATTACACTTTTTGTTGAGATTTTAACGTTTTAGGTTGAAAATTCAATTATTTAGTTTAAAATTTAATTCTTTTGTTGAAAATTAAATTATTTTGTTAAAAATGTATTTATTTTTGTTGAAAATTCAACTATTTCATTTTTTTTTTTCATTTTTCTTGGATAAAAATTCAACTGTTTGGTTGAAAATAAATCTTTTTTGCTTGATGATTCATTTCTTTTGTTTGAAAAATGTTATTGAAAATTGATATTTTTTAATTGAAAATTTAACTGCGTGGGTAAAATTTGAATGATTTTATTGAATTTTTTTTAATTGAAAATTTTGAGTTGAAAATTTAACTATTTCATTTTTTTTTTCATTTTTCTTGGATACAAATTCAAGTGTTTGGTTGAAAATAAATCTTTTTTGCTTGATGATTCAACAATTTTGTTTGAAAAATTTTATTGAAAATTAATATTTTTTAATTGAATTTTCAACTACGTGGGTAAAAGCTGAATTACTTTGTTGATTTTTTTTTGCATGAAAATTCATCTATTTGGTTTGAAATTTTAACAATTTTCTTGAAAATTGATATTTTTTAATTGAAAATTTAACTGCGTGGGTAAAAGTTGAATTATTTTATTCATTTTTTTTTTCAATGGAAAATTTTGAGTTGAAATTGTAACTATTTCGTTAAAAATCAATTTTTTTGCTGAAAATTCAATTTTTATACAGAAAATCCGCCTTTTTGTTTGAAAATTATTTTTTTTTTTTCAAATACAATTTCATCTTTTTTGGTTGAAATATCAACTATTATACTTTTTTGTTGAGGCTTTATCTTTTTAGGTCGATAATTCAATTATTCGATTAAAAATTTAATCATTTTGTTGAAAATTCAAGTATTTGACTAGAAATTTATTTCTATTGTTGAAAATTCTAATATTTTCGTAGAAAATTTACTTTTTGTTTAAAATTCACATTTTGGTGTTGAAAAGTGTTGAAAACCTTTTTTGAATGAAAATTCAACTTTTTTTTGAAAATTTGTCATTTTAATTTAGAAATTCTTCTATTTTAGTGGAAAATTCATCTTTCTTGGATAAAAATTTAACTATTTTTTTGAAATTTTTTGTTGAACCACTTTGTTAAGAAATATATTTTTTTAATATTCATATTTTTAGTTGAAAATTCATCTATTT
>JAABKJ010012985.1:0-10403 GCA_011634705.1 Andricus grossulariae
CACGTGCTGGGAAAAACCCGCCGGCCAGCTGCCGGGCGGATGCGTCAGCTACGTGACAAAAGAGGGACCGCTTTTGGCCAATTTGTAAAAGTGTTATGACTGACTAAAATGGGAGGAAAGCAAGCTCGTCGAGTAAACACGGGTGTTTACGATTTAGGCGAAAAATTTTCCACTTGAGTTACACTTTGAAATATAACCTGGGAAATTACGTGACTAAATCGCTTACATCCGTGGTTCTCAAGTTTAGGCCTGCTGGCCTATAACAATTTCAAGAGAATGGTGAAGTTGAAAAGATATGAAGAAAATTTTGAAAGTGGAGATTTTTGAAGATCTAGAATAAGAAATGTTGAAAGATTTCAAGAGAATACCATTTTTTAAAGATTCTTAGGAAAATTTGAAATGCTTTTTTATTTGGTAACGTTAATTTTAGGCGAATATTTAAAAACATTTTAAAATATTTTTTAAATTATCAAAAAAGAATCTGAAAAATATTGAGCTAGTTTTTTTAGTTTTTAACTATTTCAAAAACTTTTAGGAAAAATTCGAATCATTTCAGAAAATATTCAGAAGTTTTTTAAAAATTTCAAAAGTATTTAAAATTCAAAAAGATTCTTAAAAATTCAAAACAAAACGTGGCTTTTATGAATATTTCGAAATAAAATTTTGAAGTTTCTTCAAAGATTTTAAATCGTTTCAAGATTGAAAAATTAGTTTCAGTAGAATATTTTAAAATATTTTAAAACATTACATAAGATTTTCAAAATTGTCAAAAACGAATCTCGAAGATTTCCAGACAATTTTAGGTATAATTCGAGTCAGTTAAAAAGATATTTAGGAATTTTTCAAGTTTTAAATAGATATAAAATATTTTTAAATTTTGAAAGATTTCCGGAAATTTATAAAATATTTAAATAATTTTCCACGCGTTAAAAGGTCCTAAATATCTACTAAACTGGCTTAAATTTTTCCTAAAATTGTGTAAACTTATGTGAGAAAAAAAAATTTCTTAAAAATATTCTAGAATCTTTTTTGACATATCTGAAATCTTACAAAATCTTTTCGAATTTTCTCGAGAAACTTAGGAAAATTATAATTATATAATCTTCAAGTAAAAAAACAAGATGACTGTAAAATTAAATAGTTATTTGAACTTTTGGATTTGTATTAAAAATTCTTTTCCCCTTCAAATTATAATTTTATTTTGGTAGAAATTATTCTTTTTTTAATAAAATTGCAACTGTTTGGTTAAATAATAAAATATTTTTTGGTTGAGAAACCAACTATTATATTGAAAATTCGTCTCTGGATGTATTCAACCCTTTTTTTTATCTAAAATAAGAATATTTTTTTAAATGTTAATATCAAAACTATTATATTTTTCGTTAAGAATTCATCTTTCTCTGTTGAAAATTAAACTTCTACGTTAAAAGTTAAAGTTTTTGGTTAAAAATTCACTTGCTTGGTTGTAAATTCATAATTTTAGTTCAAATCAAAATTTTAGTTTAACATTCACTTCTTTGGTTGAAAATGTAACTATTTTGTTCAAAATTTGTCTATATTCACAGAAAATTAATTTTCTTGGCTGAAAATACATTTTTTTATGAATTAAACTGTTTTTGGTTTAAAATTGCAATCTTTTTCGATTGAAATATCAATTATTACATTTTTCGTTGAGAATCCATCATTTTTTATTGAAAATTCAACTATTTGGTTAAAGATGAACTTTTTTGTTGAAATTTTAATTTATATTAAAAATTATATTTCCCTTCAAATTATAATTTTATTATGGTAGAAATTATTCTTGTTTTTAATAAAATTGCAACTGTTTGGTTAAATAATAAAATATTCTTTGGTTGTGAAATCGACTATTATATTGAAAATTCGTCTCTGTATGTATTCAACCCTTTTTTGCCTAAAATAAAAATATTTTTTAAAATTTTAATATCAAAACTATTATATTTTTGATTCAGAATTCACCTTTCCCTGTTGAAAATTAAACTTCTACGTTAAAAGTTAAAGTACTTGATTAAAAATTCACTTGCTTCGTTGAAAATTCATAATTTTAGTTCAAATAATAATTTTAGTACAAAATTCATAATTTTATTTAAAAATTCATCTCTTTGGTTGAAAATCTAACTATTTTGTTCAAAATTGGACTATTTTTACAGAAAATTAATTTTCTTGGTTGAAAATACATTTTTTTATGATTTAAAATATTTTTGATTTAAAATTGAAATCTTTTTAGATTAAAATATCAATTATTACATTTTTCGTTGAGAATCCATAATTTTTGGTTGGAAATTCAACTATTTGGTTAAAGATTAACTTTTTTGTTGAAATTTTGATTTCTATTAAAAATGCCATCAATTTTGTCACCGGAAAATTTGCCAGTTTTTTTTTTTCTCGATCATATGAATAAAAATAGTTTTGGTAAATAAAATTTAATACATTGGCTTTCCTTATTCGATAAATATTTTGTATCATTGAAGACGTTTTATTACGTGCTGCTCTTGAAATTAAAACTAACCATTATTTTATATACTTAAAGTTTTCAAAATATTGAAAATTTAAAAAAAAAACGGGTTTCTCGTCCAGCGGCCACACTGTAATTGTTTCTAATTTTTAAATTAACAATTATCAATTTGAAACGATTGCAGTAAAATTTTCACCGGAAGATATAAGTAGTCTTGAAAAATCGAAGCAGGATCCAGAAGTCCGTCCAGGATTATTTGAAGGTGATATAGCAATGTCCAACGAAGTGAGTTAATTAAAAAAAATAACGCATGAATTATTAAGGAGCCAGAATAATGTTTAAGTTCAGAAATTATTATAATTTTAGAACTATAATTACTGGAGAATAGGATTGCGGTGGGATGTATTTCCCGAAAAATTGTGGGAAAAAAGAACTGTTCCTTATGTGATAAGTCCACTTTACAGTAGGTATCTGATATCAGAAACACACTCAACTCCCGATATAAGAACGGTTTCGGGCATGGCGTGCAGTGGCCTTGATCCTGAATCGGGGGAATCCATACGTAAACAGTCATGGTCGCATGAATCATTTCGTCTGGACTTGGACGCATGATGCAACCTGATGCAACTAACGCGCTGAGAGTGCGACGCTCGAGCTGTCAGTCACGCTTGACTGAGCACCGCCTCTCTTTCGGCCCCGTGCCTCCTCCCATCGCGAAACTGCGGAGGCCATCAGTTCTGGGAACTTCGTAAACCGGGGGTTCTTATATCGGGAGTTGAGTGTATTTAAAGAAAAACTTTTATGAATAATTTTAAATATGCCAAAATATAAATGTTTAGAACCTGCCGATTACGTGACTATATACAAAGCTTTAACGTATTTAAATTATATGACGTGTGTCAAGTTTATTCCATGGGATGGAAAGACAAAGGATTTGGTAGCTATATGGCCTATAAAATATCCAGAAGGGTAAGTAAAAATAATTTACATTATACAAGACTTTTGATTTTATAAATAAAAAATTCGAAAACATAAAACTGAAAATTTGTTCATTTGAAGTAATCAAAACTTAAATGCAAATTAAAACACTCAAAGTGGAACTCTTTTGAATTTCAAACTTTTACAGTTGAAAGTTTAAAAATATATATTTCAGAAATTTTTCATTTAAACGCTCAGTAATTTATACATATGAAATGGAAGCTTTTAACACTTTCTGATTGAACAAATTTATATTAAAGATCAATAAATTACAAAATTTTTATAAATTGAGCAGATCAAAGATTTCCGGTTAAAAATTATAAATTTACGCTATCATTTTCAATTATCTGAATGAATACTAAAAAATAATAACATCCCCCCTTCAATGAAAATTAAAAAAAATGGCCTCTTCAAATGCAGAAAAAATAACCAAAATATAACAAAACCCCCTTCAATAAAAAATTAAGAAAGGGCCTCTTCCATTTCATAATTTTTTTTTTAAATTATGCTTCCAATTCATAATATATTGAAAACCAAAATTTTCTCTTTTCCAAGTCATTACAAATGTTCAAAAAATGGCCTTTTCCAATTCAGAAAAAATTTCATTCCTTTCAACTCAATAAAACATTAAAAAGAAAAAAGGGCCTTTTCCAATTTATAAAAAACATAAATGACCCAAATGTCATCCCTTCCAACTCAATAAAAAGGATGAAAACAAAAAAGAACCTCTTCCAATTCAGAAAAAATTGAAAAACAAAATTTCCTCCATTCCAACCAAATAAAAATGTTTAAAAAAGAAAAAATGGTTTATTTCAATTCAGAATTAAATGTCGGCCCTTCCAAGTCTTTTTAAATAAAAAAAATAAAAATTTTAAAGATAAAAAAATTTCCCTCTTCCAATTCAGAAAAAATTGAAAAGCAAAATTTCCTTCCTTAAAACTAAGTAAAAATTTCAAAAATAATAAATATCCCTCTTTTCAATTCAGAAAAAAAGTAAAAAAAAAAAGAAATTTCCCCTTGAACTTAATAAAAAGGTTGAAAAGAAAAAAATGGCCTCTTCAGATAAGCAAAAAAATAAAAAAAATGTCCCTGGTTCAATTCAGAAAAAATTGGAAAGCAAAATTCCCTTCCTTACAACTCAATAAAATTGTTAAAAATAATAAATATTCAGAAAAAAAGTAAAAATAATTCTTTCCTTGTACTGAATAAAAAAGTTGAAAAGAAAAAAATGGCCTCTTCCAGATAAGACAAAAATTAAACAAATGTCCCTCGTTCAATTCAGAAAAAATTGAAAAGCAAAATACACTTCCTTAGAACTCAATAGAAATATTACAAAAAATAAATATCCCTCTTTGGAATTTAGAAAAAAAAGTAAAAAAAAAAAAATTTCCCTGAACCTAATAAAAAGGTCGAAAAGAATGAAATGGCCTCTTCCAGGTAAAAAAATGCCATCCCTAACCAACTTAATAAAAATGATGAAAATGAAAAAGGCCTCTTCCATCTTAGAAATTAAAAAAAAATATATATCCTTCCAATGCATAATATATTGAAAGCCAAAATTTTCTCCTTTCCAAATCAATAAAAATGTTTACAAAAAATGGCCTCTTCCAATTCAGAAAAAAAATTCATCCCTTTCAATTCAATAAAACATTAAAAAGAAAAAAGGGCCTTTTCCGATTTAAAAAAAAACATAAATAATCAAAATTGCATCCCTTCCAACTTTGTAAAAATGATAAAAACAAAAAAGGACCACTTCCAATACAGAAAAAATTGAAAAACTAAATTGCCTACCTTCCAACTCAATAAAAATGTTTAAAATAGAAAAAATAGCCTCTTCCAATTCAGAAAAAAAATTCGGCCCTTCCAACTCTATACAAAGTTTAAAATATAGAACAATTTCCCTCTTCCAATTCAGAAAAAATTGAGAAACAAAATGTCCTTCCTCACAGCTCAATAAAAATAATAAATGTCCCTCTTTGCAATTTAGACAAAAAGTAAAAAAAGAATTTTTCCGTTGAACTCAATAAAAAGGTTAAAAAAATGGCCTCTTCCAGTTAAAAAAAATTATCCTTCCAATTCATGATGATATATTGAAAACCAAAATTTTCTTCTTTCCAAATCAATAACAATGTTTTAAAAAAATGGCCTCTTCCAATTCAGAAAAACAAATTTTATCCCTTTCAACTCAATAAAACATTAAAAAGAAAAAAGGGTCTTTTTCATATTAGAAAAAACATAAATAACCAAAATTTCATCCCTTCCAGCTTAATACAAATGATAAAAACAAAAAAGGACCTTTCCCAATTCAGAAAAAATTTAAAAGCAAAATTTACTTCCTTACAACTCTTTGCAATTCAGAAAAAAAAAATTATTCTTCAATTGAACACAATAAAAAGGTTAACAAGAATAAAATGGCCTCTTCCAGTTCGGAAAAAAAAAACAGAATTTCATTCATGACCAACTCAATGAAAATGACGACAACAAAACGGGCCTTTTCCATCTCAGAAAAAATTTAAAAAAATTATTCTTCCAATTCATAATATATTGAAAACCAAAATTTTCTTCTTTCCAAATCAATAAAAATTTTTCGAAAAAATGGCCTCTTTTAATTCAGAAAAAAGGCCTTCCCTTTCAACTCAATAATACATTAAAAAGAAAAAAGGGCCTTTTCCGATTTAGAAAAAACATGAATAACCAAAATTTAATCCCTTCCAACTCAATAAAAATGATGTAAACAAAAAAGAACCTTTCTCAATTAAAAAAAAAAAAATTGTTTAAAAATGTCTTTCCTTCCAACTCAATGAAAATGTTTAAAGAAGAAAAAATGGTCTCTTCCGATTCAGAAAAAAAAATAAACAACATTTCGTCCCTTCTAACTCTATAAAAATCTTAAAAGGTGAAAAAATTGCCCTTGTCCAATTCAGAAAAAAATGAAAAGCAAAATTTCCTTCCTCACAACTCAATAACAATGCTAAAAATAAAAAAATCCCTCTTTGCAATTCAGAAAAAAATTTTCCAATTCATAATATATTTAAAAGCAAAATTTCTTCCTTTCCAAGTCAATAAATATGTTCAGAATAAAAAATTCTTCTTCTTCCTATTCATACAATATTGAAAACCAAAATTCGTCGCCCCCCTCCTCTTACTCAATAAAAATGTTCCCTGTTCCAATCCAGAAAAAAATTTAAAATAAAAAATTCTTCCCTTAAAATCAATGCAATTGTCAAAAAGAAAATAATGGCCTTTTCCAATCAGGGGAAAAAATAATCAAAATTTCATCTCTTTGACTTTTTTCCCCCTTTCTTTTAAAATTAGAATTGTGAAATTCAAACCTTTTTTTATACATCAATCCTTTAAGTTGAATTATTTAAATTTGAAGTCGTTTAAAATAAATTAATAATTGTTCAGTTGTTATTTATCCATCAAAATTCAACACTTTCACTAACAAATTAAACATTTTTAAACTGGAACGATTAAAATTGTAACATTCAAAGTTTAAATTTAGCACTCTGAAATTTTAACTATTTAAGGCTTTTTATTTGAACAATTTTAGTTTCAAATTGTTTAGGCTTGATTATTTGATTTATAATTGCTCATTTTGAATGAGCAGTCAAATAATGCTAAATATTTTCAACAATTCAAATTGAATGGGACAAAATGGAATATTTTAGATATTTTTTATACAAAATTTTCAAATTCAAACGCTTTTAATTTTTTTAGGTATTCAAAACTGAATATTAAAATTCTTTAAATTCAAAATGTACGTTAAAAAATGAAAACCTAAAATGTTGTTAATTGAGTGATTTCATAATTTAAAAAGTTAACAATTAAATATTTAAAAAAAAAGTTATAATCGAACTTATTTGAAATCACTCATGAATTGGACCGAAAAAAAAAACGAAAATGATTAGATTTATTGATAACAACATTGAAAAGTTCCTTTGTGTCATTACGATGAAATTTAAAAAAAAATTCAACTTTTTTGTGTACGGAAAAAGTGTTTTCTTCTTTAATTTTTTTTATAAAGTTTATGGATGGAAATAACCTTAGACGTAAAAAAAAATTAGAAACAATTTTTACGTGGAAATATATATAAAAAAATGACGAAAAATGCAAGTTTGTTAATTTATACCCAAAATGAAAAAAAGTGATATTTGATTTTTTATAATCTGATGCTCTTTTTAATAAAATGAGGAAACACGTACATACAGGATCCGTGATGACAAAAAAAATTGTTTTTAAACTTGAAAATATGTACGTGTTTCCTTGGTTCATTAAAAAGAGCATCAAAAAATAAGAAAACGAAAAACCTTTTTTTGCAACTTTAGTTACAAATTAACAAAAGTGCATATTTCATCATTTTTTTTAAACATTACATTTCAACGAAAATTTTATTTTTTTCTTCTAATGTTATTCACTTCTATAAATTTTATCAAAAAAAAAACTTTTAAAAAATTTTCCCATACACAAAAAATTAAAAATTGTCAATAGACTTTCCAAGGTAAAAAATTTGACATTTCTTTTTTGTAAGAAACTTTTCAGTGCTATTGAAGATTTAATAAAAATTCTAACTAATAAAAATTAATTAATTTACTTAATTAAATATAAATTAATACCAATGAATCTAATCATTCTGAGTTTTTTCAGCCAAGCCTGATTATCGTAGACTAATTTTTTTAAAGGACTTTACAATCAAACAAATTATTTTGCAGATGTTGGTCCTTTGTTGGCAAGTTTGGAGGATTGCAAGTTTTATCGTTGCAACCTCCTGATGAAAACGGTCCGAACTGTTTAGGAACTGAAGGAAAAGCTATTCACGAATTAATGCATGCGTTAGGAATTTTTCACGAGCAAAGTAGAGCGGATAGAGACGAGTTTGTGAAAGTCAATCTGGATAATGTCATTCCAAGTAAGTTTCTTTATTATAAAAAAAATTAAATAAATACTTCCTAGTTAATTTTAAAAAAGATCGTCCATAAACTACATTATGCATTTAATTGGGGGGGGGACCACGGTTGGTAAAGTTTGTGGGGGGGGGCGTAAGTGGAAGTAACGTTACAAACTTAGATAACGTTTCTTTTCGCGAAGGAAACTTAATTTTTTCCCCATAATCTTACATTTTTGTATTGATAAAAAATTCTACTATTTGGTTTCAAATTTAATTATTTTCTTGGAATTTGTAACTATTTTGTTGAAAACTCATCTTTTTTGGGTCAAAAATTGAACAACTTGGTTGAACTACTTTGTTAAAAAATTATCTTTTTGATTGAAGATTCATCTCTTTGGTTCAAAACTTGACTATTTTGTTGAAAATTCCTATTTTTTACTGCATTCAATTGTTTTTGATTTAAATTACAATCTTTTTTGGCTGAAATTATCATCAATTACAATTTTCGTTAAGAAATCATCTTTTTTATTAAAAATTCAAATACTTGGCTGAAATTGGTTAAAAATCAATTTTTTTTGTGAAGATTCGTCGATTTAGTTGAAAATTCATTTTAAGAGTGGAAAATTTAACTAGCTTTTTTTAAACTTAAAATATAACTATTCCATTTTTGGATGAAAATTGATCTTTTCTATTTGAAAATTCAACCATCTGGTTAAAAATTAAACTATTTATCTCAAAAATTAACTACTTGGTAGAAAATTCGCCATTTTTTTTTTAAATTAAGTTCTTGAACTAAAAATGTATCTGTTCAATTTTTGCTTAAAAACGTATCATTTTTTAGCTGAAAATTCGTCTTTTCGGGTGGAAAATTAATCTTCTTTTTTATAAATTCATCTTTTTAAAAATTAATTTATTGTCACTGAAAATTATTGGTTTAAAACTTACCTTTTTTTACTTACTAGTTCGGTACAAAATTTAAGTTTGCAGAAAATTCAGTGTCGTGTGGAAAAATCAACTCTTTTGTTGAAAATTCGTCTTTTCTGGTTCACTTTAACTGGTAGAAAATTCGTCTTTTTTCGTTAAACATTAAAAGCTTTTTTACTAAAAACGTATCTGTTCCATTTTTGGTTGAAAAATTATTCTTTTTAGTTTGAAAATTCAACTATATTGTTAAAAATTAGAATACTTATTTGAAAAATTAACTACTTAGTGGAAAACTTCTGTGTTTTGTGGAAAATTTATCTTTTTTGATTAACTCTAACTGGTAGAAAATTCGTCTACTTTTGTTGAAAATTAAAAGCCTTTTTTACTAAAAATATATTTGTTCCATTTTGGGTTGAAAAATTATCCTTCTTTGAAAAATTATCTACTTAGTGAAAAAGTTTGGTGTTTTTGTGGAAATTTCATGTATTTTGTTGAGGAATGAAATATTTTGTTTCAAATTTGTGTTTTTTTGTTGAATTCCATCAGTTGAAGATTCGTTTTTTGCTGAAAATGTAACTATTCCTTGTTTAATTGAAAATTCAACTGTTTTGTGGATAATTCATGGATTTTGTTGAAAATTCATATTTTCGAGTAGAAAATTAATCTTTTCTGAAAATTCATTTTTTTTAAATTACTTTTTTGTGACTGAAAATGAAAGTATTTCATTTTTGGTTTAAAACTTACCTTTTTTTAAGTCTAACATTGAACTATTTTGGTAAAAAAAATTTAATTTTGCAGAAAAATCCGGGTCATGTGGAAAAATCAACTGATTTGTTTAAAATTCGTACTTTCTGGTTCACTTCAACTGGTAAAAAAGGCATCTTTTGTTGTTGAACGAACATTACATTTTTTCATCACTAAAAAGGAATTTGTTCAATTTTTGGTTGATTTTTTTTTGTTTTAAAATTCAACTATTTTGTTAAAAATTAAAATATTAATTGGAAAAATTAACTTACTTGGTTGAAAATTGATCTTTTTTTTTGAAAATTCGTATTTTTTGGTTAAATTTAATTGGTAGAAAATTCGTCTTTTTTTGTTGAAAATTGGAAGTTTTTAAAACTAAAAAGGTATAATATAGAT
>JAABKJ010012986.1:0-10403 GCA_011634705.1 Andricus grossulariae
CATATATATATATATATATATATATAATATATATATAATTTTATCAATTTTCAAAAATCGTAGAATGAAATCTCAAAAATTTCAAAATTTGTTTGAAATTTGTGGCCAGTTAATCAAATTTTCAAACTTCCTGGATTTCTTAATTTTAAAAAATTGGGATGTTTGATAATTTGATAATAATACAAAAATTTGAAATTTGAAAAGTTTGACAGAAAATTGCCGAATTATAAAGTATCCGTACTAGAAAATTCCCGAATATGAACAATTTAAAAAGATTATAATTGAAACAAGTGTAATTGTTATTAACTTTGAAATATAATACACTTTTTTTAAATTTTACAAGTTTAGGAATATTTTGAAATTCTTTAAAAATTTAAGAAACCTTCAAATCATTTAAATTTCTAAAATTTTTTTAAAATTTTCAAATATTAAAAATTTTATTGAAATTTTTAAATACTTATAAAATGTTTAAGCTGTAATGCATTCATAAAATCTCTATGAAATTTTTGTTTCTAAAATTTCAAAAGTGTACCATGAGAGTCAGAAATTTTCCTATATTCATATTAAAACAAAAACAATCTTCGAAAAATAACCCGTGTTTCAATTTAAATTATACGTTTTCCAAAATTTCATGAAATTTCAAAAATGGTGAAAAAAATTGTTCATTTCAAATTTTAAAAATATTTGGCAAGGTTTCAAAATTCTTAAAATCCTCAAACTTTTAAAAATTTCTATTAAATTAAAACAATTTTATGAAATTCAAAATTTTGATATAGTTACAAAATTAGTGTGAAAATTCGAAATTTTTATGGAACTTTGAAGTTTCTATACATTTTCCAATTTTTTATAGAATTTCCAAATCTTCATAAAATTTGAAAATTCCAAAACATTTATTATATCAGAATTCTAAAATTTTTACAAAATTTCTAAATTGTTATAGGATTTTGAAAATTTTCAAAAGTAATAAAATAAATTTTCAATCATAAATTTCAAAAATTTTATGAAATTCAAAATTCTCATAAAATTCCAAGATTCTTTTTGAAATTTCAAAACCTTTATAAGATTAAAATTTTCTTTTAAATTCTCGGTTAACAAGAAATTGACAATGAATTTCCAAAAATTACCAAAATTTATATTAAAATATAAATAATGTTTCGAAAATTCCAAAAATTTATATGTATACATTTTAAAAATATTTTGAAATTTTTTAAAGGTTTCAAATTTCTTAAAATCTTCAAAATTTCTCGAACTTTGATAAAATGTCTAAATTTTTATTGAATTTCGGAAATTGTATGAAAATAAATATTTTCATAAAGTTTTAAAATGTTTATAAAATTTCTATAAAATTTCCAAATCTTTATAAAAGTTCAAAATTCCACAAATTTTATTGAATTTCAAAATTCCAAAATTCTTATAAAATTTCAAAATATGTAAGATTAAAATTTTTTCTTAATTTGTGGTTAACAATGCATTGACCATAAATTTTCAAAAATATTCTGAATTCGCTATGAAATTCATATACTAATATGCAAAATTGTATGATATTATACACACTTACCCAGAAATTTGATAAAATTTCCGATTGCCAAGAGTAGAATCCTGTTGAGGATATTCATTTTTTTCAGTTTATCGAAACAGTTTCCATGAACGGTGACTGATAATAGGGACGATTTTTACCGCTATATATATATACTAAACCGTATCCTTATGGTAAAATGCAAAACCTTCGAAAATATTAGAATTGACAATGCAGCAGTAATACTACACGTGGCATAGGCAATAAAATATCTTCAAAGTCAGAACAAACAGTTAAAGCTTCAAACGTTTCCTGAACTTTGCAATCTGTTTTCTTTTCCTTGTAAGATAAGGGATCCATTGGAAAAAATTTTGTCCAAGTGTGGAGTTTCGCAATAATTAGTGGCAGGGGTGTGGCGAAGTACTAATTTTTTCTCCTCGAAAATCTCGCACCTTGCATGGGGGTAACTACGGCTCAATTCCTAATATTTATTTTTCTCTGAGAAAAGGGAGAAAATTTTGTTATTTAATCACAGGAAAACGATGGTATTAAATTTCTTTCAGGTTAAATGTCAATGGTCTCAAAATAAAAATTTTCATTCTCATATTTGCATCCTTGAACATTGGTACACATCTGAGAAAAATTTATCATTTTTAGACTAAAGACTGTGCTATTATATCTCAACAAATAGAAATGAGAATATCAATTACAATAATATTTCTTCAATTCCTACTTTTCCAAGTGCTTAATTTCAAACACAATAGTTCAACTTTCAACCAACAAAGATTGTCTGCCAAAAGAGAAGAATATTCAAATCAAAAACCAAATTTTTTTTTCAACCAAATGTTTTAATTTTCAACAGAAAAAAATAATTTTCTACCAATCTGTGTCCTTAACAGAAGGAACGTATGTTCAACAAAATAATTCAACTTTTAACCAAACAGTAAAATTTGCAACCCGAAAAGATGAATTTTTTCAAAGACCGTAGAATTAAAAAACATATGATTTGTCTAAAATAAAACATAAATTTTTGGTATCGAAAAGGAAGAATTATTTATAAAAAAGTTGAATTTTCTACCAAAGACATAACTTAATCAAATAGTTGAATTTTCAACCAAATAATTAAATTGTTAACGAAATAGCTGAATCTTTAACCACATAATCCAATTTCCAAATTAAAAATATTCATTTTCAATCAAATGGTGGGATTTAAAAAAAGCACTCAAATTTAACCAAATATAGGTACATTTTCAACACGGCTGATATTGTTTTAAAATTAAAATACTTTCAAAGTACGAATACATCTTTATTTTTATATACGTTGTAATCTAATTTGGAATTATTAGCAAAGTATGGTAAAAGCATCAATACTCATGCAGTGAAAATAGTTACTTGTACAAAGTGATTTTTTCTTAGCTGAAGTAAGTAAAAGTCCTGATTATCAGCAAAACCTTGACTTGAAAAAAAGATTTACTTCTGTCAAAGTAATTTGAATAAGATTACTTAAAAATTTTTTGATTCAAAAGTGGGATCTATTTGCCGGTGGCGAATATTTTCTTTAATCAAAGAAATATTAATTAAAAGTATGTATTTTAAACCAAATAAATTACTCATCGTTACAAAGGAACGTGCCATGAATAGCAATGAATATTTCTTCGAGCTGAACAAATGCAAATTGATGAAAAGAAATTAATTTTAAAGTCAAGCAAACACTTAATAAACTCAAAAAACTATTTTCCGACATGAAATTTTTGAATATTTGAAGCATCAAATATTCGATAGACTCAAAGAAATATTTCTTTGGCCTAAACCATAAGCGAGTGCAGTAAAGATTTTAAAGCAATCTATTGCACATTTTTGCTCGAAATCGCTTTGCAATTCAAATCTATTCCGACTTGAAGTCTGAGTACAAGACACTTTCAGTTGATAAATCTTCTTCTTTTAAATTCCACTATTTTGTTAACATTTTTAAAAATTGGTTTTTGAACTGAAAATTGAACTATTTCATGTTTGGTTAAAAATTCAACTCTTTGGTTCAAAATTTCTGTATTTTGTCACAACCTGTCTTTTGTGATAGGAAACTAATCTTCTCGGTCACTAATATTGATCTTTTTGGTTGAAAATTCATGGGTTTTGTTAGAAATTATTTTTTCTATGTAGAAAATTAATCTTTATGGTTCGAAACTCATTCCTTTGGCTGGATAATTATTTTTTTCCATTATTGAAAACTGAGTTTTCAACTGAAAATTCAACTACATAATGCTCTTTTTGGTAGAATATTAGTTTCGTCTTTATTCAAACTAATTTTCCTTACCGGATTTTTTTTTCTATTGAAAATCAACTTTAATAACTAAAAATTTAGCGAAATTTTTTAAAGAAAATTTTTTTCTCACCGATATTTAATTTTTCAATAGAAAAATCATTTGTTTGATTTAAAATTGATATATTTCGTTAATATATTTTTGAGCTGAAATTTGATCTATTTTTCGAAAATTTGTGTTTTTTTGTAGAAAATAAACTTTTTCGACTGAAAGTTGCATTAAAAATTGAAACATTTGGTTGAAAATTCATATATTTTGTTGGAAATTAATTATTTATGTAAAAACTTAGTTTTAGTGTTAAAAATTAATTTTTTTAACTTAAAAATGAACTATTTCTTTTTTTTTCCTTATTTTTTATACACATTTCAACGTTTTGGTTGAAAATTCATCTGTCTGGTTGTTTACATTAAAAATAATAATCATTTAAAAAAAAGTATCAATGCAACATTTTTTTTGAATATGTGCATAGTAGTTTTTTTCAAATTATTACTGTCATAATAAAAAGCTTATTCTCGTATTGTTCTTCTGCATTGAGAAATATATATTTTTTCAGTTACTGATATTTAACGTCATAAGGAAATTTGATACAAGTACATTCAACGTCCAACAATTCTCATTGCAACAAAACCCCATTTATTTGAATCAAAAACTTTTAATTACCTGCAATATTTTGGAATTTTAAAAATGTTGTTGCCTTCTCTTGAATCATTTCTGATATTTGTTAAGTTTGATGAATTTTGATCATATTTTAGAATCGTTTTCAAATCAGACCACTAATTGTTATGAAATTCCAAATTTTTGTATTCTAAGTCCGATAATATTTTCAAACATTTTTTTCATTCATTAAATTGACATCCTATTTGTCAATAAATAAGAAATACTTTTTGTGAGCAATATAATTGTTTAGCATTCAGTTCGTTTGTTTTTTTCAAAACTATATGAACTATATGAAAGTGAGTCACATCAGCTCCAAAAACATGACGCTTCAAAACATTTTTTCAAAAATTCTAAACATCTTTTAAAATGGTTCAAATTATTCCTAACAATTTAAAAAAAATCCGTAAACATAAACAGAAATTGCCTTCAAATCTTCTAGACATTTTTTAGAGAATTTACGTAATGTTTCGCAATCATTTAAAATATTTCACTCAAAATAATGGTTGACAAAAATCATTCAAAATTTCATAAAGCATCTTTGAAGAGTTGTAATTCTGTTGAAATCTTTCGAAAGTCGTCGGAAAATAAGAATTTTCAACAAAATATGTTAATCATTAGTTGCCAATGTTGATTCCTGGGTCTTGTAGATTTTTTTCCAGTGTATTTATATGTTTAAAAAACAAACACGTGCTCAGAAATACTTCAAAATTGTAGCTTGCAGTTGAGCGGAGATTTATAAAAAATATATTGTTTATAAGGCTGTGAATAAATTATGACTCGACGTACGAGAAAATGTCACAAGAGTAAGAAGTTTTAATTTGGGGCAGCGACTAATAAAAAGATTTGAATAAATATACACTCCTAATCAGGTACGAGAAGAATTTTTGAGGGTTTCTTCCCTCTCAATCCAAATGGATGAAATTTAAGTGATTGCTAGTTTAAAATTTTCACATCGGATTAGCGTAAAGTGATCCACTAAAGATTCATAGAAAGTTATTAATTCGAGTTATCGATATATGTGTTGAATCAATAGTGGAAAAATGAATGCTTCGTGACAAATCACATTAAAACTGCGTATATAATAATAAAAAAAAGGTTGAAGCATAAAAAACATGACAAATATGAATGATTATTAAAATAGGCGATGATGTAATGTTTTTATCTATATTGGAAGAAGCAGAAGGCTATAACGTGATTTTGATAACGAGAAACAGTCTGTTTCCATTCTTAAAATATGACCTTCTGATTTTGTTGCAAAGTTAAGAAAAATATGAATTTTCCACAATCTTCAAAATAAAGGATCAATGTGAACAAAAATTGCCTCAAACTCTTCCAGATATTTTTTAAAGAATAGACATGATGTTTTGAAATCATTTTAAAAATTCTAGTCGAATTAATTGTTTAAAAAAGTAATTTGAAATTTCCCAGTGAATCTTAAAAAAGTTGTGAGTCTCTTGGAATCTTTCAAAAGTCATCGAAAGTCGATTTTTAATGAAACAGAAATAAATTCTCAACGGAAAATATAATAGGTTGATATTTGAAATAAAGAAGATACGAAAAAGGATGAATAGACAAAAATGGAGCACCAAAAGAATATATATACAAATTTGTTATGAATCACTTTTTCATAGAACGTGTCGTTTTTATTTTAATCGCAAAAAATGATATTAAAAATAAAAAATTATAATTTTTTGAAAAGCGATGCAAGGTACGGAAAAAATTAAAAAACAGAAGTTGTAAACCCAAGCAAGAGCTATTAATTTCTTATTAATCATTTTTTGATGAAACGCGTAGTGTTTTTTTTAATGGTCAAAAATAACAAAACAATAAAGAAATCAAATTTTTGGAAAAACAACAGAAGGTACAAAAAAATTCATAAACAAAAGCTTTTATTAAGAAAGGGTCTACAAATTTTTTGTCATAAATTATTTTTTAATAGGATGAGCATTTTTTGTCCAAATCGTAAAAAATAAACTTGAAAAAAAACAAATTAAAGTTTAAAGAAACGATGTGAAGTGCAATAAAATGTTAATTAACGTAATTGTTTTTTTTATAGGATGCGCACTTTTTTTTTTAATTATGGAAACAAGTCATTTAAAAACATATGTTTCAACATCGATGCATATTATGAATTGTAATAATATAAGTTTATTAAAATGATACATTTTTCAGGGTAGCTGAGAATAAAAATCAGTGCAACATAAGGAATACATATTAAAAATATCATGAAAAATAAAATTTGTACATTAATAAGCAATATCTATATAATCTGTCCCAGGCCGATGAACATAAATAATTATAATATAGATATGATATGATAGAGTTGAAATTAATATAGAAAAGTTCGCACTTTTCGTAATCAGCGCGTCAAAATACATAAATATACGTAGTTTAAAAAAAATCAGAGGTAAGGGTTATCAGGAACTACAACCAATTTTTCTGTAGCATTTTTCGTCTTAATTAATTAATTTGTACTATCTTCCTTACATATATTGCATGTATTGATTTCCTAGTGAAAACAAATGTTTTGGCAGAAATAAAATGAATTTACTTCGGCTTCTGCCGAGTCAATGATTGGGCTAAGGTGTCAAGAATTGGTGCCCTCACCCTATGAAATTTCAAAATTTTATAAAATTACAAATTCTTTGTTTTTTAGAACCTACTATTGAAAAAAAATTGCAATCTAAATCGCTGACATGGTCAAGCAGAAATGTCTTAGTTAGACATCACGTCTTCATGCAGAAAAATATTAAGATAGACAGCATTTTTTTGTGTTCCATGTCAAAGTTGTGTTTGCTTATAAAATTTTAGAATATATCCATACATAAGTATCAGAACTTGAAAGAAGTAAAGCTCTTTGCAATTACCTAAGCATGATTATACCAGATCCTGTACCATTATTTTATTATCATTACTCCACTGAACTTGACAGTTATGTGCTTGCTTAATACAATATTCGTAAGCTTTAACACAACATGTAGTAAGTTAGATATTTTCAAAATATCGTTTATCATCGCGACAGAACATGATCTGATAACTTCAAAATTGTGGCTTTCAGGGCGGCAGAGATTCATGAAAAATATATTGTTTATAAGGCCAAAAGTGAGCAAATAAAGATTGGTAAAAAGTTATTAATTCGAGTTATCGAGATATTTCCTAATACAATAGTGGAAAAAGAATTGGTTCGTAGAAAAAAAATAAAACCTGCGCACATAATAATTTAAATAGAGTTTTAAGCATGAAAAACATGGCAAGTATGAAAGTTTAATACAAGACGATGGTGCTACATTTTTATCTCTATTGGGCCAAGAAGAAGGCCATACCGTGACATTGGTAGAGACCCAGTCTGTTTCCATTTTTAAAATATGACCTTCCGATTTTTTTAGCAAAGTTAAGAAAAATGCAAATGTTGCACAACCTTGAAAATATAATGAATTAATATGGGATTAATATGGGTCAATATAGAAGTTAATTATGCATATTCAGGACCCTTTGCGCTAATTTTCAACAGAGCTCTTGCGATTTTCAAAATTTCTTGATGCAAATGAATGAATTCTCATAGGGCTGTATGTAATAAGTAAAATTCACACACGCGATAGTGTCACATTGTTGACTCTATGGAAATAATAAGAAGGTCATATTACAAAATGTTGAACGTGTCGTAGCATCAGACTCAATTTATACACATTGCCTTCTGATGGTTTCGACAAATTGAAGAAAAATGAGAGTTTGTCAGACTCTCGAAATTGAAATTGGAAATTGGATTTGAAATTATTTATACATATTCAGAATCTTTTTACGCAACTTTCACACCTGTTTTCCAATTTAAAACTTTCTTTCAGTTGTATATATTTCTTATTTTTCATAGAAAATTGCCATTATTCCGCAAACTTTGTAGAAATGATTTGCCTTGAATAAGCATCAGCTTGAGTTATTATGAAATTGAGTAATATTTAACTAATTTGGAATATCCTCACCTTAAAGTGCAAAAATGGATATTTTTAGCCATATATTAGTACTTCTTCTCATCTTCTAGTTCCATTTTCGATTATCCCGAACCGTTCTCTTTTTTCCGAGATATCGCACATTCACCATTTCAGTTCTACAATGTAAAACTGGCAAAGAAGGCGAAGAGAAACTGAAATATTTAGTGTGTAATATCTCGGAGAAAAAAAAAGTTTAGTACGATTAAATACGGCTAAAAGTAGCTATTTTTGCACTTTCAGGTTTGGATATCTCAAAAAACCAGACGTATAGGAAAAATTTGGATAACGGATCGGTTTTAGGATACCAAAATCCTTCGGGGTCACATAGTCCGGTTTTATAGGTACAAAAAAGATGTCATTTTTGGCGGCCTGTTTTAATAGAAAATTAATAATTCGATTAGTCAAGATATTTCTCAATTTTATAGAGTAACTTTAGAGTGGTTGGAAATTCAAAAAATAAACTGATAACGATTCCGTTGACGCGCTATTGCAAGATCCCTGAAAGCATTTTGAATACATGGATTATTTTTCTCTTAAGAAACCTATAATTTTCCAACTCGATTATTTTAATTATTTTATTTCTAATATTCCAAGCAAAAAGAGAGAAAAAAAAATATAATCAAAAACTGAAGGTTAACAACCACCGCAGGGTCCCACTGGGAGCAAGTGTCATCTAAAAAATGACATCGGTTCCCAGTAGGACCGCGGTTAATCCCATTCATGGCCACGTCTCACAACCGTGAGATGGATGCTCACCATATATATATATATATATGTGTGTTGTTATTCGGGTTCATTTTTCATTCGTACGCGTATTGTCGTTGGGTCTCCTTACTATTACTCCATCATATACAGGATGGATTCGCGCAGATTCCCGATGTGGACCTCCACACTCTTTTTTCCACTGAACACCTTTCCAGAATTATATTAAAACTTTATGTTGCTCATATAAATACTAGAAAATACCAAATAAAGCAAAACATTTAATGTTCACAACCTTGTCAAAGCACTAACGTCGTTTACACACAGGATCTTTTATGTCACTGTGCGCACTTTCACTGCCCACCGTTTAAAGGTTAACTGACGAACTGCAGCGCCACTCACAGGACCTGACCCTATTACTATCTAGATTTTTAATAAGGGGGAACCGAACTTCCATATTTTCGCAAAGGCGAGAAATTCCAGTTTGAAAAAACGTTTGTGCCTCAAAATCCCCTGTGTGTAAGCGGAGGATTACTTGAGATTAAACTTCTCAATCGAAATTTTAACATTCTTCTGAAAAATTCTTCTTTTCTGCTTCACTCTTAGGAAAAAAATTCTCTGGGTTGATATGCGATATATGCAAAAGACATAATTATTCTACTGAAATGAATACATATTATATTAATGAATCTGGCAAAATTCTGTTTCAATTGAATTTTTGTTCGGATTAAATGAATATGTCGCCAGTCGCCATTAATACTTATGTATGCACTAAGAGGTTCCCAAGATACCATTTGTTTGGAAGGTCAAAAAAATGAACTTTTCATTTGTTCATAAAAAATCATCCAGGCCGACCAGTATGGATTGCTAAAACAGTTGTAAAACCAATACCTAACATTAATAAGAATGTTTGACCTTCGCGTCCTTCAATTAAACTCTTCTATTTTTCACGATTACCATTCTAATAACCTTTTCAATTGTTATATACAGTACTTAGTCAATTTATTTATATACTCCAGGCAATTAGTTATTATTATTATAATATCATTAAGCCGTTTCGCTTTCGGGGTAGGCGTGAATTGCTCGGTTAGAAAGTAGTGCTGTGTGGATGGGTATATAGGCATAGGGTAGATAGGTATATAGTTTTAAGATATAGATATTTTAGATTGATCTAGAATTCTCGTGTTACTTATTTAAATAACACGTTCATTCCGCAACACT
>JAABKJ010012987.1:0-10402 GCA_011634705.1 Andricus grossulariae
CTCTAATCCATCCCCCACCCCCGTTATAATCCCCCCACTAGCCCCTCCCTTCTTTCTTACTCTGCCGCCTTTTGGAGCTTCTACCTATACCCTCCTTGGCTGCTTAGGCTCTATTCTATCCCATTCTTTTCTCTCTACCCACGTCTCTATCGGTCCCACATCAAATTCCTGGATATACCTCCAAAAATCCTCATCTTTGTTCTTTACCCCTGCTACGTTCTAGTACACCACCTTCACTACTCCACCCTGATTTACCCCCCCCCCTACTGCCTCCGAAACATATTCCCCTGCAAATCCTTCAATACCTCTTTCTCCTCGTCCCACATCCACATTTTCTCATATAATTTTATTTTACGATACCCTACATTCGCCGATATCCCTTCACTTATCGCCCTCCTAGCCCTGTCATTCAGCATTCTTCGCACCCCCTTTCCTTCCTCGTAAAATCGTGATCAATGAAAACCCCCTTATCCTTCAAACTATTTTTATTTTACGTTACCCCCAACTTCTCTTCCCAGCTTTCCAACTCCATAACCGCCAATTCCTTCTCCTTTCTCCCATCCAACATATCTTTCGCTACCTTGCCTTTCACCCACCCTCTGTCCTGTAGATACAAAAGTTATAAATATTATCGAATTTCTCAAAAATGTACGCATAAATAAAAATTCAAGGTAACTACTCGATTTTTTGCAAAAGAATTCTTGCATTTTTTCATTGAGCAGTATTTGCTGTCAATGGGTCCATCCTGGAAATCTTATGCTCAGGTATCGAGTAGAGAGAGTCGTTGTTTCGTCGCTGTTCCCACCTGCTCAAATTTTTCTTAGCTTGATAAGGGTACTGTATGAGCACCGAAACGTTGGTAAATATTATAAATGCTCTTATATTGTGATTTGGTAATAATAAAAATAAAAAAGACGAAAGAAATAAAGA
Source organism: Andricus grossulariae (assembly GCA_011634705.1). NCBI lineage: Eukaryota > Metazoa > Arthropoda > Insecta > Hymenoptera > Cynipidae > Andricus > Andricus grossulariae. The sequence goes on from JAABKJ010012987.1 coordinate 931, forward strand.
AGAAAAGGAAGGGGATTCGGTTGGTTGCCTTCTCATTTTTCTTTTCTCTTTTTTATTTTTGTCCAAAGAAAATTTTTTTTTTTTTTTTAAATTACAATAGGAGCATTTTGTGGTGGTTTTCCAAAGTTGATCGTTGGATTCTTGTTTCATTTTCAGAAATTCTATACATTAACTTGAGTATTGGACGTTTAATAGAATTTTGAATTTTGTTTTAATATTAGTTAAATTTCTTAAATTTCAATCTGCACTACCCCGGATTAATGGTCTGAAGTACCAAGCTACACTATAAGGAAGCGCATATGCGCAACCTTCAGGCACGGACGCATGTATGCACTGACTTGCGTAAATTACGGTAACGACGGCATAGCATACAGGTTACGTTGCCTTCCTCGAAACTTCAGTTTAAACAAAAAGTGGGAGAATAAAGAAAAAATAGTTGTGGGAAATAGTGAAAAGTGATTTGGAGGTAATGCTGCAACAGTTATTTATTATTTATTATTAAAAACGTTAGTAAGTAACATAACTATAAGGATAAGGTTATAGGTTATTATTTTGTCTGAAATAACCTCCGTAGAAACTTGAATTTTTCAAAAAAGTCAAGTGTATACCTGTTTTCCTCCATTTTAATTGAAATCTTAGACAATTAAAATGTTGTAAGGTCTGATTCGAGTATTAAAAATTGGAAATGAATTGCATTTCGAAAACCCCAGAAATGAAAATAAGAATTAAAGGTTTGTACTATATTTAGTTGTGGTGTAGGAATTTTATATTTAACGCATCCAGTTTAAATGCAATTCCAATTTAAAAGAATAACTGCATTTTCGAATTATTGCAGTGAGAAAAATTCTGAATTTAAGCTTCTTAAGATTGAAAATGTTTTTATTTTCTCATTTGTAGATTATAAATAATTCTCAAAGCTTACAATTTACATGGATTCAATTTTAAAGGTTTTCAATTCAAAACTTTTTCCACAGGCAACTCTTCTTATTTCAAATCCTCATAATTATGGTTTTAACTGTGATATTCTAGCATTTTTTAAACATCATTAATTATTTTAACTTGTTTTCAAGGTGTACAGAATTGTAAATACTTGATGTATGTATGATACTTCGATTTTAATTTTTAATACAATTTTTCAGATCAATGTTCCTACCTCAGACAGGGTATATTGTAATAGTTAGTTGTAACTAAGTCGGTTAGTTGCAAATGAAAATGGTTAGTTCCAAAAGTCAAAAATGTTATTTGTAAAAAGTAAATTTTGAAATGATTTAGCATACTCCGATCTCCGAGACAAAATAATTCTGATAATTGTGGTGAAGAAAGTTAAACATTTTTATTATAGAGGCTTTAAATACTGTGACATAAGTCTTCTTACAAAAAATAGGAAATTTCTGATTTTTTTTTTTTTTTTTTAGTTTTTGCTCGACTAAATAATCAGCACAATTTCGAATTTAATGAAACTCATGCGAAGAAATGCAATCGATGCGGGATTTGAGGTAAACTGAAAGAGAGAGAGAGAGAGACTCAACCAATTTCAAATTGCCTGTTACAAATCAGAAATCATTGGAATTAAACAAAAAAAATAGAAATCTCTCGACATTTTTTAACATTTGACGAAATCGGTCAAAACTTTTGAACTCTTTTAAACTGACCGGAAAAAATTAACAATTCATCGGGAGAAAACTGGGAAATGGCCAGAAATTTAAAATCATTTATCAGGTAGACACCCTGTATATGAATGGAAAAACTGCCAAGACTCTTCTAACGATTTTAATTTAAAAACATGCTTCAGTTTTTACACATTAAAGGCAAGCATGAAAATCAGCGAAATTCGTCCGAATTTAGACAAAACTGGTCTAAGTAGGTAATTTCAAACCTCATCATATGGATTGGAAGACTAGTATTTTATAATTATTTCTCTTAAATACAAAGAAAAATCTTCCCGGTCAAATAAAAACCCTCAATAAATAAAATTGATGTTTTTGAAATTTTGTCATTCATTTAAAATTTAAAGCTTTTTCGGGTTTCAATCGTGTGCAAAACTACGAAAGTTTCCGACGTTTTGTGAACATTGCAGTTCACTTCTTCAAGGCTGATCTGAAACTGAAGTTTCAGTTTATGTTGTTCTTATATAGATATAGATTATTTATTCACAGCCTTTCAAACAATTGATTTTTTATAAATCCACGCTCCTTTGAATAATTGCATGGTTCTATTGAAAAGTGGAAAAATGTACTACCGTTTACAATTTTTAAAATCGAAATCACATTGAACCATTCTAATTTTTTTTTAAATTCTTGTTTTTCTCAACTTTTTGCAAACAATCAGAAGGCAATATTTTAAAAATCAGAATAGACTAGGACACATTTACAATTTCAGAATAAGGCCTTCTTATTGTTCCGATAGAGTTAAAAATGTTACACTATCGCGATATTTAATTTAACTCTTCTATTTTTCACTTTTTCATTTTTATAGCCTTTTTTTAATTATCATGTACAGTCCTAAGTAAATTTATTTATTTTTATCAAGCAATTAATTGCTTTCCACTATTGAATCAGGAAATATTTTTACTAGTCGAATTAGTAATTTGCTAATAATCTTTAGTGGCCCACTTGTCGCTAATCAAATCTGTCAAATTTCACTAGTACTTAGTTAAGTTTTAACAATTTTGATTCAGAGAGGCAATAAGGTAACCTTTGCTCAAGAGAAAATGCTATAAAATAAAAATGAGATAAATAATTGGAATATATCATGGTGAAAAGTAAGGCATGAAGACCCTGAATGTGTATAAATAATTTCGAGCCCATTGATCAATTGTCATTTTGAGATTATGAAAAAATTTTATTTTTCTCAACTTTGTTGAAAAAAATCAGAAGGCAATCTTTCTCTAAAAAATAGGTGTGTCACGAAAATCGCGAAAGCATTGTTGCCAGTTTTCCTCAATGCCGAATGGGTAATTCGAAAAACTTTAAGGAAGGAATGTTGCCAAATTCAAATTGAATTTCAGTTGAAGGACAGTGACAAAGAATGTCACATTTTTGTGCATAATAGAACTAACAAAAATTTAAGATTCATCAATGGAAAATTTTATAGTTACTTTTTTAGTTGAAATAATTAATTTTCAAGCAAGAAAAAGGAAATTTTCAATAAGATAGTTCATTTTCAACCAAACAAATAGAACTAAAATAAAATAGCTGTACTGAATTTCGTCATATTACAAAATCAATATGTTAAGAGAATTTTTCATGCCCTGGAACTTTCAAAATAAAATTTTGATATAAAAACAAAATAATTTAATACGTTTATGTGGCAAATATGTCTAGAAAACGCGATAAATCGAGGCTTATAGAAGAGTCGAATAAAATTGAAATAGTGGAATATAATTCTACCTTTATAAATAGTTCAATGGTAAATATCTTGAAAATAAATTTTTTCATGTTTTTTAAATGTTGAAAAAATATTTAAAGTACAGTGTCAGATTACTACACACGCGAAGAGTCATATTTTGTCAATGAAAAAAATAATCTGCCAATTTCTAAAAAATTGTAAGTAAGTAGAAGAAATGGTGTCATTAATATTGAATTTACTGGAATTTTTCCGCTATAATAAGGAAACTTCTGTAAATCATATGCAACTTTCTCAAATCATATAAGATTTCCTGTACAATCCATGGAAAATAAACAATGTCATATTTTTTCTGTTTTCCATTTTCATAACATTTGTTAATTATTATATATAGTCCGCAGTGAATTCATTTATTTTTATCCGACTTTAAACTACAGCATTTCAAACTGCAGCAATTCAAACTGCAGTACTTCGAACTACAGAATTTTAAACTACAGCATTTCAAACTGCAGCAATTCAAACTGCAGTACTTCGAACTACAGAATTTTAAACTACAGTATTTTAAACTGCAGCAATTAAAACTGCTGCACTTTAGACCACAAAGTTATTCGTTGCAGAAAGATCCTGTGACCTAAAGTGTACAACCTGTCGGATTCTAAATAAATTCGATCATAAATATTAAGAAAGTGGGACAGATTTCGTAAAGGCACATTTTCTCTTCTTGAAATCATTTTTCTCTACGTCCAATTTTAATGAAAGCTGTGCAAATATTAAAGAATAAATGTTCTTTAAGAATGTTGTTAAGTTGTCTTTTATAAAATTAGGAAGAACAGGGTCTAAGATCCTTTTACGGAAATGTCAATTCTTCAGCCGCTATTTTGTATTTTTTTCGAAATTTGTATTTTCTATTATCAGCGCCTGCATGCTTTCTAGTCATTAACAAATTAGTTTTCAAAGCTTTTGTCCCTATTGTTAAAGACTTTGGGAAATACTATTTTTAATCATTCCTTATCGGTTCGCTATTTTGAAAATTTTAAAATTTGCAATGAGTGTGTGTATGAGCAAAAGATTTTTGAATACAAGTTTTGACCATTTTCCGCCAGCACACACACAGAAAAATCCCACACTTTTGTAGAATCCTTACACTCGCTTTGCTACCAGCATATATTGTTTTTATTGCTTGTAGGAGTCATCCATTGACTCCGTACTCTTTCAGGACTTCCCAATGTTTACTTATATCCTCCTTGTCACACGCTTTCTCCAGTTCAACAAATGCACAGAACACCTTTTTCCTCGCCCTCGAGCTTTTTCTGTGATCTGTCTTATAGTTCATTATTCATTATTTACTATCTCAATGAAAAATTCAGCACTACCCGAAATCGAAGTTTAACACTGCCGTTTTTCATTCAACACTACCCGTGTTTCATTTAGCAATGCCTTTATGGTTAATACTGCCCCTTAGAATAGAACGTAAACAAGCAGTGCCGAACATGTCCTTCTCTCTCGGCCCCGCCCCGCGGTGAAGCCGCCGCGCGGCATCAGTTCTCAGAACACACAAATCAAGTTTACGGAAATCGAAGTTCGAGTGTACATCCGTTACTTTCCGGGACACACGAGAAAAATTATCTCCTCGTGATTGATATCACATTTTTGTCGGGGTCGCTGGATAAGACTTCGAGACTTTGGGGTATCCTTGGGCCTACGGATATCCTTGGGACGTCCTGCGGATTTCCCACGGATGTCCCGCATCATTGAATAAGGATATCCCTATGACGTCCCCAGGATATCCCTGGAAATTATCAGGATATCCTGTCGATATCTGTTGCTGTGCATGTATTATATAAGAGACATTTTGAGCCTCAAGGATTTTTAAAGTGTTTGAAAATTATAGGTATTAAGCCATCTTGAATTTTTCTGTTTGATTTTTTCGAACTCTCGACATCTCTAGAACTGATAATAATTTGAGGGATTGCGCATAGATACTCGTATTTTTCTTATAAATATTTCTCTATTTTGTTTGAATTAATTTACTAAAAAATCAGTACAATTAAAATAATTCTGAATTCTCAAATATTCATCGGTGTAAATCCCTCCCCCCCCCCACACCCAATATATTTCCAAATGTTATATCATGAAACGTTTGTTGGTCGTTAGAGAGCGCCATTTGGTCGTTATTTCTTCCTTTTTCTTATTTGAACAAAACGAAATTCGGGGGCTAGCTTTACACTGCATCAACAGGTTAAAATGCCTAAACTTTTTTTGTAGGGCTCATTGGTGTTCGTTTGGTAGCGTTTGTTAGTCAACTGCCTACGTTGGAGAGTTGATAGGTTTTTAAATAAGCGAAGAATAAACCGTCAAGATCAAACTCAAAATAATTAAAACTCCCAAAAAATCAAACTGCAGCCGGAAGAAGAATCGTTTGGTAGCCTCATTTCAACGTTTGGTAGCCTCGTTTCAACGTTTAGTAGTCCACTGACCCACAAACTTCTCTATTCACTGATGTTTTTTCAATGGGCGCAGATGAAAACAAAAAATTGATTATTCATCAATTTTTCTTCTTCAAATCGTTTGTTGGTCGTACTGTGATATTCGGTCATCGTGCCTTGACATTAGAAAGTTGACAATTGTTTAAATAATTAAAAAACAATGGTTTACAATAAGACCAACAAGTTTTTAATTTTTTGAAAGAATCGTTTGGAAGTCCCATTTCTACGTTTTGTAGTCTGGTGGCCCTAACCATTTATATTTACAGCAGTTTTTCTAACAGTGGTGGGGGATAACCCAGAAATCATAAATCATTACTTTCATTTCTTCGAATCGTTTAGTGGTCACATTCGATGTTTAGCAGTCTTATCTCAACGTTATAAAGTGAACAATTATTTGAAAAATTAAAAAATAAAGCTTTACATTAGGAACAACATTTTTTGGAATTTCAAAAAATTCATTTATGTTTTGCAGCAGAATCGTTTGGTAGTCCAGTTACCAAAAAACTATTGGATTCACGGCAGTTTTTACTAAAAGTGGTGGGGGATGACCCAAAAATGATACATATTCGATTTTTTCTCTTCAAATCGCTTGATGGTCCCACTATGATGTTTCGTTTTTGAAAGTGGACAATTGTGCGAAATAATACAAAACAAATTTGTTCACGGTTATATTAATTGGGCAAGTAATTAGAAGAAGTAATTATTATTTCTGAAACAACCAACTGTATCCCCGATAGAGACGACACGAGAAATTTTTGGCTTGATAAGAAATATGGAAAAATAATGTACCGTCAAATGGGGTAATTTCGGACATGTAGAGTAAATTCGGATCTCTAAATTGCCCCATATTGATGGAATAAATTACCCAAAACTGTTCCAAGAACCTGAAATCAGTTCAAGCCTTAACTGGTTCTAGATTCTATTTAAAACCACCCACCTTAGGTATTTTAAACTATCAGTTTAGGAATGTCCGAATTTTCCTCACATGTCCGAAATTATCCCGTTTGCGGGGAGTCCACATCTAAGTTTCGAAAAGTATAAAAATTCAAAAACAAGTTCTGTTATTAATTAAACTCGTTTTAATTTCAATCAGGCCTTTTAAATCTTCATAATTTTGACGTAAACGGTGAAATTGATTTTAAATTTCCCATCACCTCTTTCAAAATTATTAATTCCTATTTAATGAGAACTATATTCAGACTTCCTTCATTTTCATTTCAGCTAAATAATGTCTTTTTTTTCAAAGTTATGTTTCGATCTCTTGATCTATTTTTGTCTAATGACAAATATTATGTATCATTATTAACGAAAAAGATTCTCCTTTTTATTAGCTCTCATCACTAACAAATAAAATAATATAAATAACTAGTCCAAAAGTATATAATTACCTCAACTGATGAAATCACCGTTATCCAGATTCAACCAAACATTCTGATTGCGAAGGACTTTTGGATACTCCATCGCACAGCATTAATTTACTTTAGGTTTACAATTCTTTGAATTGTAAAAAAACCTTTAGCTTTCCAATCCCGGAAATCCCAAACATTTCTTGCACTGCAAAAGAATTGCAACTCTAAACTATTTTCCAGTTTATAAAGAATATTGGGTAAAAGCCTCGCTGTAGCAATTTATTAACAAACCATCACGGTGCGACCAACAAACGATTTGAAGAAGAAAAATGGATTCTTTATAATTCTGGTATGAAATATACTACAATTTTTGGTAATGTCAAAATTTTTTTGTTATTCCGAAAAACGTTGTTCTTGAATTATTTCAACAATATTATCCACTCTCTAACTGCTGTAAATGGAAAAGTTTTTGGGTCACCAAAACTACCAAACGTCGAAATGTTACAATCAAACGATTCTGCTTCAAGACCTAAATTAATTTTTTGAAACTTAAAAATTCTTATTCAATTATTTGAACAATTGTCTACTCTATAATACCGTGACAGGACTACCAAACATCGCAGTGCGACCAACAAACAATTAGAAGCAAAACAATTTATGAATAATACATTTTTTATATTTTCCCCCAAACCATTGAAACAACATCTGCAATTTGATAAGTTTTTTGGTCATTGGACTACCAATAGGAGAAATGGGGCTACCAAACAATTCTACTTCTGGCTGCAGTTTGATTTCTTCCAAATTGTTATTATTTTGAGTATGAAAACAGTCTCACGAAAAAGTGAGAAATTTTGCCTTTTGGGGCAGTGTTGAAGTTAGCCCCCCGATTTTTCTTTTCTTCAAAAAAAGGGAAAGAAATAACGACCAAACGATGGAAGTTGACCACCAAACCCTCTTTAACGACCACCAAAACGTTACATGATATAAAAGTTGGACATTTTTTATTTCGGGGCAACTTCACACCGTTAATCAAGTACTTATTTCCGGAAGAGCGTGTATACAATTTAAATCAAAAGAAATATAAAAAATCAATTCAAGTTGATGCTTATTTCAAAACAGATTTATGAATACAGGAACAAAAATATTAATATTTTTATAAATTACTGAATAAATTTGCCTTCAAATGAATCTAACTATTTGAATTCATAGAAAATAACTTAAAACTCATGTACTAGAAAATAAGGAGGCTAAAAACATGTTATTGTGATCATTGCATAAACATGAATAAACGTCTGTATTAAGCGCGCGACAAATGTTTGCTTACCTTAAGGCTTCTATATATACATACCAAATTTAACGGATTTGCCTTTCATTGTCTGAAAAATTCTTCAAGCTGAGGGCAAAAGTATTTTTCGCGCTTCTACTAAGTAAGTGATATCCATGAAATAAACGAATAATAAAGATTTTGTGCATTAAAAAAGAATACTTAAATTTGTTACATCTTAAAATTGTTGCTGTAAAATCAGAGGGAATTTTAAACTCGATTCTGAAATGCAGATCATGATGTTCAAACTTAGTCAGGTACTCAAACAAATTTTGTTCCAATTCAGAACAATTTTGCTGACGTTTATTTGTTTTTGGCCGTGGCTACATGTACCGAAATTTCGGTACAAATATCCGGATTCATTTGGTGTTTTTACTGTGTTATTTATATTATATTCATATTTTTATAGAAATTACAGCTTTATTCTCGATCTCCTTTGTAATTTGCTTCGATCACAAGGATCATTCTGCTGTAAGTGGTACTTCAATAAAATTAGTCTAATTATCCTAAAATTAACATTACATAAACATGTAGCAAGATTTCTGAATTAGATGAGAGGCGTTTCTTCTCTTTAGTTTGCTGTACTCTTTCAAATTGTCGTGATAATATATGGAACGCATATTTAATGCTTACATGAAATCAAAAGTAAACTAAATGTAAGCCTCGTAGTGGTAGTCTATTTGCTTCAAGGGGTTACTGGTTTTGTCTATTGATGTAAAAACAAATTTGAATAATTGATGATGTAACTTTTCAGCTTTTCTATGAAGCACTTGCCTCTTCTGTTAAAAAAAAATGTTGAAGAATTAAATATTGAAATACTCGAAAACTAAATAAGTTTCATGCTAACATGCATTTTATTTCTGACAGATCCATCAGCCAATAATTCCTCATCCAGAAGACGATCCTGCAGTAATCCAAAGCGAGTGTGAATCTGACTGCGCCGTAAGTATAAAAATCTGTCTCTTATA
>JAABKJ010012989.1:0-10402 GCA_011634705.1 Andricus grossulariae
GTGTTCCCAAACATAAGAGAGCAGAGGTGCACCACATTTTAAGGCCGCTGTTTCACGCGAAATGGCGCTGCTGTCGCGTTAAAATCGTGGTTGTGTTGCCCAACTACATCAAACGCAACAGCTGTCCTAAATTTCTTTCCGTGTAGGCACTACGCCGAAACTAATGGAGTTATGAATTCACGTATTTTATACCATTTTTAACGTGAAAAATCGATATATCGCTGATTTTCTCGAAAACTATCACTTGTACAAAAAAATGTATGCACTGAAAACAGTGTGTTTTAATGATATCTACAACTTTTATTTGAAACATTTTATTTTATTTTGCATATTAGCTGAGATAAACGCAAAAAAACCATGATTTTTATCGGTTTTTCATGGTTTTTACCATGAAGATCGACTATTCGCTAATTTTCACTATCATATTCGTAATCACCGCGTCAAAATACATAAGTACACGGAGCCCGAAGGAAATCGGACATATGTCCTTTTCGGAAGTACACCCATTATCTTCTCCTGTAGTAATGCTAGTTAGTTGTGTTTTTTCTGAAATGTTCCACTTTTGTCATTTTTTCACCTAAAGTAAGGTAATAATTAATTCAAGTGAACACATATAATTATTCAAACAATTTATTATTATTTTTAATAATATTATCTTTGAATAATGGTAGAAAACGGCGTTTTTTTAATATTCAACTTTTTGTACGCCTTTCACTTAGAGTGAAGCAAAAATAATTGAAGTTTTACAAAACTAATTTTATAAACAAATTATTATTGTTAGAACTATCTTCTCTTATGGTAATGGTAGTGGTTGCAGTTTTTTCTAAAAAAATTTGCTTTTTGTCAACTTTTCACTTAGCGAGGTAATAATTAGGGAATGTTAACGAACATAATCTAAACAACGGTTCAAACAATTTATTATGATTCATAACAATATTTTCTTAGATAATTGCTAGAGAGTTGCAGTTTTTTCTGTGAAATTTTCACTTTGCTATGGCTTTTTAGGTATAAAAAAATAATAAATAAACAATTCAGAGAGAGATTTCATAATCTCTATCTTTTCTGTTAATATATTTTTCTGAAATAAAACAGATATTTGAAATATTCTTCAAATTTTCTATATTGATCATAATCAATGTAAATTTTCATTGTAGTAGTTACGAAGGGCCTTTTCCTATGAATAACTAATAATATTTTTTATTTGTTCCGAAATAAAAAGTCGAAGAAAACCTGAAATTTTCAGAAAAACACGCGACTTTCTAACTCTATTCTGAGAGAAAATTGCTAAAAATCTTAATAAATTGTTTAATGAATTCAGGTGAACATATAATTATCAGTAGATAATAGTATTTTATATATTAGAAGCGATTTGTATTTCAAAAACCGCAAAAAAATCATAATTAGCACCAAAAACTGTCAACCCCCATTTTTTCACTTGTAGAGCTTTTTTGGGACCCTATAAAAGAGACTTATAGGGCGATATTCATAAAGTAATTTTGTATTCATATTTAATGGCGATTTGTGAAGAGAAATGTTGAGTTTCAACTCGATTTACCTAAAATTAACGATTTTGAATAAAATTTACGAAAACGTCTTTTTTCTTATGTGAAATATTTGTTAAACGTCATGGGGCTGATGCCACCTCTAAATATCATTTTTTTCACGAAAAGAGTGCATTTGTTTTTTGGTGGATTAGCAAAAATTTCCGGGCGATATGCGTGAAAATTCGAGAGAAAAAATTTGACCACACTATTGTCTACGTGGGGAAAAGTGGATTGTTAGAATAACTCTCTATACGAGCAGCTATAACTATCTGTAATTGAAGCGCAGCTTTTCGGTGGTGAATTTGGTGAAAATCACTATTTCGCGTTTAGATTATTGAGTTTAACGTCTTAGCAGAGTAAGTTGACCAAGTTAAAATAGTAGGATGCACTGTGTCACTTAGTGACACAGTAGTATGGCATACATTTTTTTGCTAAGAATCCGAAGGAAAAAAATATAGAAATATATATTTTTTAATTATTATAGAAAAGACGATATTTTGAAAAATCTCTTGAACTCAAGAGATTCCTGATGCTTTTGTCCGGCCCAGACCAGACCATCTAGTTTCCAGTCTTGATGGTGAATAGATAGTCTGACCTGGACCTGGCCAAAAGCGTAACGTATGATCAGCCGCTAGTTATTGTCCAATCAGCCACTATTTAAGGCTAATCAGCCAGTCATTACCAAACCTTGGCTAGACCATACTGTCAAGTAACCAAGAAAAAACTTCTTGTTTTGATAGTGCAAATTTCTTATTTCCTGTCATTTTAGACAACCTATAACTGTCTATATCAGATCTTTCAGACTAGAGCCATTACATTTTTCTTAAAGACGTCATAACCTCAGCACTACTTATTTGAGAATAGTCTTTATTTTTCAAATTAAAAAACAAAAAAATAAAAATTTTTTAAACTGATGTCTGTCACACATTTTTCAAAATCTATAATTTTATGTGTTTTTTTAATCATATAAATTGATCAAAAAACAATAAATATTGAGTTATTTTAAAAGAAGGCCTAACGATTTTTTTGCATATTCAGCCAAAATACTCAGGAGGCTTCCCCAAAACTTAATTTCTAGGGTACAAACTTAAGCCTGATCTTTTAAGTGAAACTTGGTTCGGAAGATGCGTGTAAGTTGAACTCCATTATATATTAAATGCATTTTATATTATTTTTCTCTACCTATGCCCAGGACTATTCATTTAGATACTGCAAAATAAAGTACAAACTCTAGTCTTCATTATTATTATTTTAGAACTATTTTGCAGTAATCATTATTAGCATCAATTTATGGATAAAACTATAAATATTAATGGTAGACGGTTGGCTAACGAACTTGACCTGTCTAACATTAATCTTATACCTTACATCATAAATGATAAGAATGTAAAAATTTCAATTTCAAGGCCAAACTGTGGGTGCTATAAACAGTGCAGCTATACATATAATTAAAAAAATTTTATTTTCTTATAACATTTTCCACGTTTAAAGCAAAAACCATTATCTATTAAAAAGAAACAGTTGAAGGTGACTTTTTAAAAATCCCTAAACGTACTAATTTTGTTCCTGCACTATTTATTGTATCTAGTGTGGTTTTGTGGAAATGTTGAATTTTCCCATTTTTGTTTTGCATGGCTTAAACTATTCATATTGCGGGAGAAGGCTGGCTAACGAACTTGATCTCTCTTTTTGGACCCCAAAAAACTTTACCAAAGGAAATGTTGATTTAAAAATTTCTTTGGAAGTTATCGTGTTCTCAGACTTAAGAAATACATGTTCGTAAAAACTATCACTGACTCAGGTGGTCCCCAACCGTCGACACTTGACAAAAACTGGATAGGTCCAAATTCACATAAATATTATACCTTCCATTATAAATGATGATAATCTAAAAAACAGTATTGGAGTATAAAGTAGACGTTATCTAGTACAAATATAAAAATTATTTGTTATGTTGATCATGCGAATGTTTCATTATATATTACACTAGATATTTTTCATTTAAAAATAACAAATATATTCATTAACAGCATAGAGAAAAACCGATCTACATTTGGAACCCTGATCGAGAAGAAACACTCTAGATAGTCAAGCTGACTATCTATAGTCAAATATGGATTTGAGGTCGCTTTTGAGGCTGACCTTCATATTAAATCCAGATTCTCGGTACCTAAACAGGCAGGGGCATATGAACCGTTTCCGGTGGATTTTACTGCGTGGTAACAAATATTTTGAAAATCATTTTTGTAATGCGGAGAGAAGGGTAAACTAAATATTTAACGGAAGAGAGGAAGAAAGTTTGCTGTAACACGTTAAAATAAATTTGTTTCATGCTTACGTACTTAAAACGTTTGCGAGCCGATGAGCATCTCGTTTAGAAGGAGATCTTTCACTTGAATAATCGATCCAGATACTAAATCACCTGTCTCTCACTTGGCTAAACCATTCGAAGACATAATGATGACGCAGTTTCATAACCAGACATACGAAGAAGTTATTTAACAGAAAATCACTTACGTTTATAAATATTAGATCAACTGTCCATGAAAAAGACAGTTTTTAACATTCTCACGTCAACACTTGACAGTTTGACATTATAAAACACTACAGTGTGACTTCGATGCCTGAAGTCGATCAAACCTGTCATTCTACCATGCGAGATAAACAGAGACGATCCCATTGTGTTCCAATGATACGTCTTTTCATTTCGAAACGATCATACTATGATCTATCTATCTCTGTGTATCCAATACTTATTCTTCTTCTTTGTTTTTCTTATCAAATCGTAGAGCCTTTTGGGTAGCTACGACAGCATTACCATTTCAGAAGAAATTTGAATTTGAATTAAATATTAAAAAGAAGTATGATAGTAAAGAATTAATTGTAAACCGTAGTATACAATTTTTGGTACAAAGTAATTGATATTCACTGCTCTTTTTCATTAAAATTGCTCCAATAACTTCGAGATACTACTTCGCGATATATATTCGCATGTCAGATGGCGCTCTTGTCAATGTCAAAGAGAGGCACATTTGATAGCACGAAATAATCCGATCAGTTTCAGTTAGCATCGACGCCCACTGCTGATCGACGCGAGCTTGTCATCATGCTTATTCGCTGTGTAAACGCGTGTGCCTCCCGCTCCGAGTGAACTGTCGGAACGTCATCACGCAGTTACATAGGTAGGCCGTTAGGGTACAGCTCCTTACCGCAATGCTCCTGTTTTGTTAAGCATGAGTGAGCACGGCACAACCTCCCGTAGCTTCTCTCACCCATACCCGCGGCTCGGCGTCAATTCTCGGAAACACTAAATCCAGAAGCACTAAATCCAGATTCGACTGTATTATTAAGTGGGTAACCGTAAAAGATGTATCATTTTAGAACACGTTTCAGGTATTAAACTAAGGCTTTACTGTTTGCTAATACATCATCTAATATATCACAATACATACTTCATGTTTGTGCAGATATACATGCATGGTCTGCATTTGCAGTAGCAATAAGACATCTTGGGAACAACGAAATCGAGCGACTTCCGCAGTACAGTAATCCATGAAACCGTGACATAAGAATAGTCTCTAGAAGAATCGAGCAAGTATCGATTCAGCTTCGATCGTGCCGAAGAAGTAACGACGCGTGAACCCGGAAAACCATTCGTAACGGAACACGATCAGTCGATGATGATTGGAGACTGTCGATTGCTGTGTGATCGCCAGTCTGGGCATCGATTCACGATCATTAATTTCTACCTTCGCGCACATTGAGCTTCCTGCATATCCCATATCCCATATCCCACACTATGCCGAACAACACGCGTACTTATACGTACGTACATGAATTTACGGAACACGAAATCGATCATTCCTCCCATCCGTATGCAAGTGCCCACTTGCTCACTTGCCCCATCATTACACTTACGTTCTGGCACCTGTAAAGTACCTAGGTACTAAGCTACATCCAGTACACATGTATATTATGCATTTATGCGCAATATACCAAGGTACTTGTATATCATATACACGTGCGTAAACGCAAAGAGCATGGTCGCATTTAGGACCATTAATCCTATTAGTACCGTTGCCGTTGCGGGAAGGTACAAGATACAAGATGCTGTATTAGCGTTGGATGTGCATATGAAAAGGATTAACCCCAGGGTGCCCTGACAACCATTATAACTTTTTACACGTCAATTTGTGAATACCAGAACGTTTTAGAAACCTTGAAGAAGATTAGTATGCGTATAAATTATAAATTCTCTTCTAAAGATACACTGGGAGAGAAAAGGCACTCATGTTCCCTTTCGATTATAAATATTACTACAATGCAACAACAGACCGAAAATATTTCTTGTGAATTTTATATATTTATTATAAAGAGAACATCATTCACCGCTCCGACACCTGTCTGGCAAAAACGCATACTTGTCCAGTGTCGAATCTGATATCAATCTTTAGCTTCGTCCAGTTTGACTCAGATCCGAAGCTCTCACGAACTCTCTATAATATAGCCATTTTAAGTATGAAACAGCAAAATATTACCATGGCAATTAATTTTACAATTTTAATTATTTTAAATATATGACACGCATCTATTAGGTACACTTATTTTATTTCTAATTATAGAAGATAATACAATTTTATTCTGTCTGGGTGATTAAAGTACTAAAAAATCGGTGATCCTCGACTACCGTAAGCTATACACAACTCGACAGAAAAAAATCTCAGCGGGTTCTGACATCTACTACATGGATCTGTAAGAGTTTTTGAATCTAATGGTATTTTACTAACTGTTGCAAAAAATATTGGTTCGAAGCTGTTACATTTAATATAAATAAAAATGACATTCTTCAGTCCAAAAGCTGGGAAATCTGTACTTTTACTTTATCATTGATCTAAAAATACAAGGAAACCAATTTGGAAAAATGCTCATATGCTTTATAACATTTTCGGAGTGCAATAAAGGTTTTTCAAACTTCAATATATTAAAAAATATTGTTTGTAGATTCATTTTTATTCAAGGTCTTTATTTTGGTCACGGATGCAGCTACCGCAGCGTTTAAATGTTTAATGGCTCAAAATGTAGAGTAATAGACTTCAAATGATTTCACCACCATAATTGTCTACATCTGGTGAATATCATTCTGCCGCTGGTAAGTAGAATGGATCATTTTGTTTGTAGTCTTTTTACATTCTCATCTCAATGAGAAGGTATTGGTTTTATGTGAAAAATTGCTTTTTCTCGGATTCCATCAAATATCGACGTTTTGAGGCCCCCCGAGGCAGAAAAAATAGTCTTTACGTCGATGTCTATATGTCTGTCGTCGTCGTTGTTGTTGTCGTTTGTATACCTGATAACTTTTGAAATACTACTCTGATTGGATTTTGCTTGGGCATACTTTTTAAGGGTGTTGGCAGCCATTTTAAATAAAAATTCAAAAAGTAAGAGCATTTTGAAAATTAAAAAAAAAAAAAGAAGAAGATGAAAATCTTAGGCCAAACAACGCACGATATAAAATAAACGCAAGAAAAGAAAAACGCTGCTTTTTAACAGCCACACAAGATTATCATAACAAATTTTGAATTTTCTGGAAAAATAAAGAATTCAAATTTCGATCGCACATAACATAATAAAAAATTCTATTTTGCTGTCAAACTATGCAAGATACGAAAAAAAATCAAAATTATGCATTAAAAAAATATTTACAAATATGTTATAATTCACGTTCTGACAAGACACGTAGTTTTTGTCTTATTTGTGAAAAAAAAGACTGAAAAATTAAATTTTTGGACAAACGACACAAGCCATGAAAAAAATGAATCAACAGAAGTTGCTCATCCAAAAAGAGCTACAAATTTGTCACAAATATTTTTTTTTATAGTATGCGTAGTTTTTGTTTGAATCGTAAGAAATAACATATAAAATAAAAAAATTAAATTTGTTGAAAAACGGGAAAATTTACGAAAAAAAAATTAATAGACAAAAAATGTTTACCCAAAAAGGTTTTACAAATTTGTTGCTAATAATTTTTAGATAGCACGAGTCGATTTTCTTTCAATCGTAAAAAATAACATTAACGAAAAAAATTAACTTTTTGGAAAACCGACACAAGAGACAAAAAAAAATGAAAAGACAAAAGTTGTTCAACCAAAAAAGATCTCAAAATTTGTTAGAAACTCTTGCTATAAAAATATATTCAAAAACAAAATAACAATTTTTTTGGAAAAACGACAAAAGCTGTAATAACATTTTATTTAACAAAATTTTTCGCCTAAATTATATCTAAAAATTTTCTAGGAAACACTTAACGCTAGGTTACGTATTTTTAGTTAAAATCGTGAAAAATAACATTGAAAATAAACAAAGTAAATTTATGGAAAAACGACACAAGTTGCAATAAAATGTTTAATAACAAAATTGTTTTTTTCTATAGAATGCGTACTTTTTTTAATTATGAAAGCAAGAGGTAAATATAATATACATTTCATACAATTGTGTGTCAAACATAATGTAGAAAGGTTAACATTTTGGACAAAATCGAGTGCAAAGTACAAGATTCGTGATGAGAATGTGTTCGTTAAAGCCGAAGGAGCATTAAAAAAAGAGAATTCACAATCACCAAAGTACAGTTGTCGATGCTTTGACTTTTAATTTTAAAAGGTCTGTGCAAAAATGTGAGGTAAATACATTAGCGAACGCGAAGCGCAAGAACTAATAGTCGCGCGATTACATACATAAAATCAATCGTAGAACTAAAATTATAAAATAGAATCTCTGAAAATATCAGTACTAAGGTGATACAAATAAAAAAAGTTCTTCTAATTTTATAAGACACCCTTCAAAAAAAAAGAAAAAAGAAAAAGCTGTCATTTGGTGCAAAATCAACTGTGGATTTTCATAACTTTTTTTGGAAAACGACAAGTACTATTCCAGGCTTCTTACGCCTAGCAATATATTTGTTTGAATCAAGCAAATGCGTTTATTGATGCATACCATGAAACAAATATAACATTTGTCACGATTTGTTTTAATAAAAACAATTTTACTTTGATATAGGATGAAACAAATGTTTGGTTTGATTGAAAGAAACATTTGTATATTTTAAGTGTCTTAATCCCTAAATTTGAAAAACTCATATTGTCTTACATGAAACTTCAAAATCTAAATTTTTACTTACAAATCGTTAACTGGCATTAGGAAATATTTAAAAAATGAAAAAAATATGTAAAAGTTAAGAAACTAACATTAGAAGTTTAAAACTAATTATTTTTGGAAAGTTTAAATATTGTATATTTATTATTCAAAATTACTTATCAGAAATAGAAATGTATATGTCGTAGGAATTTAGAAGTTTTAGGTATTCAGCCGACTGTCGGCGTTCAGCAGAATTTGGTACGAAATCTTTACCTGATGACAAAGTGCCTTGTTTATTTAGGCATTTAGAAGAATATTCAACAAATCTTTTAAACGCCTGACGCGTTTTTGGCAATTAGAAGAAACTAAGCATGTAGTATCAAGACATACATTGAATAACTATCCATCATTTTATTGTTATTTTGATGTCCATCTAATTATTAAAGCTTTTACAAAATGATAGGAATAATGATATTATGTCATATATTTGAAAAGGCTTCTAATTTAAGTTCACGTTTTTACAGGTTTGAATGGTAAACGTTTTATTTTTATTTTGCAAGGCGGTTACAGAAAAAATTAAATGGCTAAAGTTACTGTTTAACATGCATAATTTGAACTCAAAATAAATTTTTATGGTACTTAGTCAATATTCCAACGTAAAAAAGCCGCATTTACCTTCCTGGATACGTGAACACTCAGCTACTTCCGGGAACCTTCCTGGAACATTTTTCGGAATTCTCTGAACCTTCCATCGGAATGTTCCAGGAACGTTCACGGAAACTTGTGTGCTATCCGGGATACTAAATGAACTACCAAACGGCTTTGCATCATTAGCATTACTAAAATCTCACAAATTCGAATTTAGAAAGACTATAATAAAACTGAAACATGATCTCCCACAAAATGATACATCTTAGAAGCGATAGGTGTAGTCGTTAACTTCTAAATACTAATCTGATGAAGTTTCAATTTCATTCGTTGATGATTTGATTAGTCTGTTGAAGCAATAAGATCCATATCAGTGTAGTAGTGGTAAGATGAATATCGAAAGTGATGATGACCACTTTTCTTGAAAAATCGACGTACTCGAATCTCGATGAGATCGGCGAATCCCTTTCATCACAGCTGGCTGTGAGGCACGATGCGTACCTCGATAGTCACGATCCTTATCGCAGAGATGCGTTACACTATATACGAGTATGCTCGTACGAGCGAGAGACACTCTCGTTTGCGCCCACGTATATGTATAAAAGTGCATCATGCACGCATCTGGAGCTCTGGACTACGCGACGCCTCTTGCCGTCAATGGGACCCCTCGAGTACACCTGTACGTATACGAGCCTCTTCTGCATGAATGGAACATTGGAACCCTTGCCAGTGGACGGGGGTGCTGTGAGCACGAATCTGGAATAGGCGCCGCCCAATTTTTTTTATACAGCGTCTTTCATAATATTCAGTTCAAAAAACAGAATTTTTTATTATTTTATATTATTTCAATAATTATATAATGTAACCCCTTTACAAAACGAATAGAGAGCAGTTACACGGAGAAAAATGGTTTGTCAGCCTGAACATCTAGAGTGTCAGACTGACTATATTTCAGTTTTAACTATGGGACAGCCCCCTAGATGTTCTAGCCTACCGCACATTGAGTGTCAAAATTTGACGGTTAGCTTCACTATCCCAGAGTGTAAAGTTGACGATCCTGGAGTTTAAACCTGATTATC
>JAABKJ010012990.1:0-10402 GCA_011634705.1 Andricus grossulariae
CGGCATCTCATCTAGAGGAAATTTCGAACAGTGTTTATGTATCATTCTTTTTTTGTGTAAATTTTTACATGCATTAACCGTGCTTAATATTTATATTTAGTGATCAGTATCGGATACTATCTATCTGGAAACTACACATAACGTTTTTTGTTCTACAACTACATATTGTATAAAACCTATTGTAGTCGCTAATGACCACTGCAGTTGATGCGACTTTAAGCCTTCATTTATTAAAAAAAAAAAATTTCAGAAATCTTTTGAAATCGATGATAGTGTTGAGTGTCGAAGAAAAAATTAAATTTGAAACCAAATAGTTGATTTTTTTTGTAACAAATTTAACTATTGTTTTAAAAATCCGATATCATTTTGGTTAAATTTAACTGTTATTAATCTAAAATAACAATATCTTTTTGTTGAAATATTATATTTCTCGTTGAGAATTTATCTCTTTTGATTCAAAATTCAACTGGTTGGTTTAAAGATAAACTTATTTTTTTTAAATTATATGCTTTTCATGAAAGATTCATCTCTTTAGATGAAAATGCAACTATTTAGTTAAAAAAAAATTTTCTGATAAAAATTAACTTTATTCAATGAAAATTGAACGATTCCAGTTTTGGTAAATAAATTATCTTTTTTAGTTGAAAATTCTTCTTATTGGTTTGAAAATTTATCTCTTTTGGTCGGAATATCATTTTTTTGTTGTTAAAAATGCAACTGATTAATTAAAATTTATCGGGTTTGGTTGAGGATTTTACCATTTTGTTCGAAGATTGTTCTTTTCTGTTAAAATTTTTTTAAACTAAAAATTCAACTATTCAATATCTGGTTGAAAATTCATGTATTTTGTGAAAAATTTGACTGTTTTCGCAGAAAATTAATATATTTGGTTGAAAATTGATCTTTTTTAGTGAAAAATTCGTCTTTTTGGTTTGAAAATTAATCTCTTTTGGTCGAAATTTCATCTTTTTTGGTTGAAAATGCAACAGTTTGGTTGAAAATGAATCTGTTTTCACTTGGAATTCAAATATTTTGTGGAAAATTTGACTTTTTTTGTAAAAAATTCTGTGTTGAAAATTGATCTTCTTTAGTGAAAAATTAGTCGTTTCGGTTTAAAAATTAACATTCGATTTTTGGTTGAAAAATAATTTGTTTAAATTGAAAATTTAAATACTTGGTTGAAAATTCATATTTTTAGTTGAAAATTTAATTATTTGGTTAAAAATTCATCTATTTTGTCTACGGATAATATTTTTACTGTAAATTTTAGAAATTCAAAGGGTTTCAAATTGAATTTAATTCAGTACCTATATTGATTTCATTCAAAAGAATTTATTCTCCTATTTTTATGAAAAGATCCTTATTGGTTTCAAATTACACTCAACTCCCGACATGAGACCGGTCACGGGCATGGCTTGCAGTGGCCTTGATCCTAAATCGGGAAAATCCAAACATGAACAGGCAGGGTCGCATAAATTATTTCTGTTGGATTTGGACGCATGACGCAACCTGATGCAACTAATGCCCTGAGAGTGCGCTCCCTTGAGCTGTTTGTCACGCTTGATTGAGCAACGCTTCTTTTTCGGCCCTCCGGCTCCTCTCATCACGAAACTGCGGAGGCCATCAGTTCTAGAAATATCGTAAACCGGGGGTTCTTATATCGGGCATTGAGTATATGTCTTTTGGTTTGAATACTCACCTGAAAAACTGAACTATGTGAAGTAAGGTTAAACAAAACAAAAAAGTTGAAAACGATGGAAAGTTTATCCGAATGAACTTTTCTACTAATTAAAAATACCTGCCATAAATTTACACAAATGCATTATTTATTTATAAAAATTTATTCGACAATTCTATGAATTTTAAACATAAAAACCAGAAATCGACTTCCTTCCTTTGAATTATGCCATTCTTTCCGGCGATTAACTATAAAGACAACTTACTATCTTATAGAATAGCCGACAGGTGTACGAGGTCAGTGAGCATGAGCGGCTAATCGTTTATGCACAGTAGCTCTTTTCTCGACAATAAAATAGCGGCTAGTGTCTTTCTTCTGCCTGTGTGGGCCCTTTTGTATTCATTATTTATTTAATTTTTTTAATTTATATTTTCTATTATGCATGCAGGTGGCTTGCAATATAAGAAACTGAAATGTGGCTATATAAACTTTTCTTAGATATGAAGGGTTGCCGGGCAAAAGGGCGTAAGTGTCAAATTTCGGAAATTCGTTTTATTGGTTAAAAATAATTGTTTTGATCCGAAGGGGAAACAAATCCTAGATATATGTGATCCAGCGGAAGTGGATTATCCCGGATTATGTCGGTTCATCCTAGGTTACCTCTATATACAGAATTACTATGGCTTACCTTAGATTACTCAAAATTTTCAACCAAAAAGGATTACTTTTGAAGAAAATTGTTGAATTTTGAAGCAAAGATACCGGATAAGACGATTTTTTGACAATATACTTGCATTTTCAACCAAATAGTTAAATTGTCAACTAAAAATAATCAATTTTCTACAAAAAATGGAATAGTTAAATTTTCAGTCGAAAAAAATAATTTTCAAGCAAAAAAAACATCGAATTTTCATAAAAATAGTAAAATTTCCTGTGAACAAATTAATTTCAAACTAGAAAGAAACTAATTTTTAACAAAGTATTTTAATTTTTTACTAAAATATATTTCGGTTCAATTTTCAACCAATATTATGAATTTTCAAGCGAGAAGATTTTCTACGAAAAAGAGAAATTTTTAACCAAAAAGGATGACCTTTTAATAAAATTGTTGATTCTTCAACCAAATTCATGAACTTTGAACTAAATTGTTGAATTTTCAAATAAAAAAGATCAATTGACTACAAAAAATAAATTAGTTAATTTTTCATCAATTAAATTTCAACAAAAAAACCGAATTGTTCAAAAATTAGTTAAATTCAACTAGAATAATTAAATTTTTAGTAAAAAAAGCAACTAAAGAACAACTATTCTTTAACATAAAAGTTTCAAATTTTCAAACTAAGAAAGGAATTTTCAATTAAAATCAAAAGTCTTCATTCAAGAAGTTGACTATTTAACAAAATTGTGCAATTTCTTAGTTGAGCTTTCAACTAAAAAATATTAATTTTAAACCAAAAACGAACAATGACATTCAAAAAAAAATTATATTTTTTTCAGCAAAAAACACGAATATTTAACAAAATAAATACATTTTTAACTAAAATAATAGTGAATTTCTATTTGGAATATTTAAACTCTCAGTTTGAGAAATTATAAAAAAAAAAGAAATGTTTTTTAACAAAAATATGAATTTTTCAGCAAAAACAGTAATTTTTACATAAAGACGAACCTATAACAAAATACGTGAGTTTTTTAACCAAATAGTCAAATTTTCAACTAAAAAAGGTAACTTTGAAATTGAAAATGGAATAGCTAAATTTTCTTGCGAACAAATTAATTATAAACCAAAATGAAACTAACTTTCAACAAAATAGTTTAATTTTTCACTAAAATTGTTCAATTTTTAACAAAAAATATGCATTTTCAACCGAAAAGGTTCTTTTTTTTTTACAAAAAGACGACTTTTCAACAAACTACATGAAGTTTTAAGCAAGAATCTCAATTTTCAATACAAAAAATTTTCAACAAAAGACATGAATTTTGAACAAAGAAAGACTTTTCACCAAAAATTAAATAGTTCAATTTTTAATTAAAAAATTAATTTATAACCGAAAAAATCAATATTCAACAACGTAGTGCAACTTCAAACCAAGTTGTTGAATTTTCAACTAAAAGACATAAATTGTATATAAGAAATTGAATAGTTACATTTTTGGTTAAAAAAAATTAATCTTAAAGCAAAAAAAAATGAATTTGCAACAATATATTAAAACTTTCAGGCTAAAAAGACGAATTTTCCAGAAAAACAATTGAATTTTTAATCAATAGTGATTTATGTGTTTAGGAATCATCCGATTCATACAAATAGGTTACAGTTCAATTCTAAAACTTAGCTGGTATTCTAATAAATAAAAACAAAAACTCAAATTAAGAGTTGACCGTAAACATTACCGCATATGAAATAAACCGTACTTGCAACAAAAGCAAATCAAAAAACTTTGAATTATATAATTAATTATAATGCTCGTTCGTAAAACGTACTAACAAACATAATAATTTGTTGATAGAATCTTTTTCTTGGTTATCTAGAATATTCAGCCAGGCGTTCCTTATCTCACACATATCCCTACTTTCGCTTATGCATGAAAACCTTACAGTTTACAAAAATTGACATTCTACTAAAAGGTGGTATACAGGTTCTGTATTAAAACTATTCTCTTGACAGTAGCTAGAATAACTATCAACATTCAAACTGTAGGTTTTATTCTTGATTATAAGTCTAGGTATGAATTTATTTATTAACCAATTTTTTAAAATATACTTCTAACCTGGCGGATCCAGTTGTATTTCTCTAGGGTTGAAAAATCATCTTTTAATCTATCCAGTTCTCTTAATCTTAAATAACATTTTTTCGGGTATCGATCGTCGGACATATTGAGAATTTTCTCTATCCAATTGAGAATTTACCCAAAAACTCTAACGGCAAGTTGGGATGTACCTATTTCTAATCTAACAGCATATCCAGCAGTATTTTGCAGAACAAGCAGGATTCTCTTATAAAAACTGGTTTCAAATTTTTCTATAAAATCTAAATACCTGAGACTCTATATGTGCGCGCCATACATTAAAACGCTGGATACAAGACTATCAAAAAGTCGAACAATAGGGTTCCATGAGTTAAGTTTTAATCGGTGAATCAGAGAAATCGTTGCTCCTACAGCGAGGTTAGACTTAAGAACAGCTTTATCTTTCGACCTGACAAAAATTGCAGATTGGGTGAATGGAGTGCCCAGGTAGATATAACTTTCAACTATATCAATCTCGGAGGTTCCGTACATAAAAGGTGGGTATTTTTTGTTATGGTCATGACCTCCCTTTCTGTAGATTACTATTTTTGTTTTTCCTATGTTGACTTAGAGATTATTCATCCTACAGTAATCCAATAATCCTTCAAGAATCTTACGCATTCCAACCAGGGAGTCCGCAAAGAAAGCCAAATTGTCGGCGTAAGCCAAGAACAATATTTCCAGCAAATGGTCTATTGATACACCTCTGATACCTCTGGCATACATAAATTCTTGTAAATCAGCAAAAAAAAATGTAAACATTGTTGGACCTAGAACTTCTCCCTGCATGACCCCTTTCGTTACATCTACAAATCCGGAGACGCCATTATTTCCCTTGATCGCAATATTAGCTTTAGAGTAAAAATCTATTACCAATCTAATAAATTTTGACCCGCTAGCTTTCGAGATTAATTTTTTCCATAAGACATTATGACTAACTAAGGGAAATGCTGCTTTGGAATCCACATAGAGTACAAAAAGTTGGCTTCCGTTCAGTCTCAGATGATTTTGAATCATTGCATTGTGGGTAAAGATTTGATCCGTGCACAGTAGCACAGTGAACTAAGGGAATAGAGCGGTAGTTAGCAAGATCAGTGACATCCCCTTTCTTGTGTATCATTCTAAGAAATGTTTGAGACCACCATATTGGGATCTTTTTTTCATCAATTATTTCATTAAATAACGAGTTTACGTAAAGGATCAGATTGCTGTGCAAATTTTATAAAAAGTCATGGCTAATACCATCTGGACCAGGGGCCTTACCATTTTTTGACTGTCTCATGCTTGAAATAGTTTCATCAAGAGTTATATGTGATCAAGATAAGGATTTCGAAAATTATTAATCGGTATTAGGTAAGAATTTGAATCCTGGACTGGGTAGAGAGATTTCAAGTACTGTTCCCATATGTTTAAGTCTATATAATCTTTATACGAAGGTTTGAAATTAGAGCTATTTACTATTTTCCAGAATTGTTTAGAGTCGATCGCATTCGCGAGAGAATCTAATAAGGAATTTTCATAATCTTCCTTCTTGGAATCTAACAATTTCGTATTAACTTTTTCACAGTTCGTATAAATCGACATAATATCAGGATTGAATTTTTGTTCCTCGCATTTCTTAAGTACTTCTGTCAGCTCTCTTTTACTTTTTCTGCATTGTGTATCAAAGCATTAATCAAATTTGTTGAAAGGTCATCTATCGACAGCATTGCAGAGTTAATATTTGGTGGGTACTGTATAATTTCTTTAAATTTATCAGCAAAATCATTATTCCATTTAAAAAAATTGGTCCTCGAATTGTTCGCATAATTCAAAGTCGAGTGATCCAATCATTTCAAAGCTATAGGAAAGTCATCCGATCGAGTTGGAACTCTTAGCACTTGGAAGTCCTCGATTGACTGAATTTCCACACTATTAGACCAGGCAAAATTTATAAATGAAGAACTTTTTTCTCTTAGGAATGTACATTGAGCTGGGCAGTCGCTTTTAGTTCACCCATTGAGGATAAAAAACCCATTTCTTTCAAAGCTTTCTACCATCTGTTTTCCCCTTTTATCTAGATCAGCGGCCAATTTCACCGTTCAAATCCCCTCTCAAAATTATCGAGTATTCCGGATATTTCAACGACAGGTCAAAGATTATTTCATTTATATTGAACAGAAATTTTTCAAAATTAGAATTAGGGCTAGAGTGTATTAATCCAATAACTATATTGAAACTATTACCTTTGAGTTTAACAAAAATATAATTCTCTGCCTTACATATAGTTTCCATTTTATATTTGTTTGCGTTGTTGATGATGATTAGACCCCCCTTTGTTCTTCCTTTTGAGAATTTCCTGGTAGCCGTACTGTAGACAACTTGACAGTCGATGTTATGTTGAGGATACGTAATTTGAGGTGAAGAAGTAAGCCATGTCTCACTCACACATATGATGTCATCTGTAGTAGTGTATTGATAGATATCCTTTAGATGATTAAATCCCCTTGCATTCCAAAATATAAGTCGAGTTGCTGGTACTGCAGGCGAACCGTTTATGAACTTGGGATCGTTTTGGAGTTTTCTGCGTTTCCTTTTGAAAAGATTTGGTTGAATTTTCTTTCGGAATATGCTTGATTTTTTTGTTGAAATCTGTATTGAAAGAATGTGATTTTGAAAGGCGTCCTCCTGTCCTTTTCCTGCTAGCAGTAGAGCTTAAAGAAGAACTTGAGATTCCCCCATCAGACTCATAAACATCCTCACTCTTCTCTGCCACAATCTTCGCGGCTAAGGATACATGAGAATACTGATTATCCATGAATAGTCGTGTTCTTTTAATCATTGAGGACTTCCGAAGACTCTCCAGCTTTTGTTGATAATCTCGAAGCTTCTTGCGTATTTCTCTTTGTTCGTGAGTAAAATCATTAGCGAAGGATAGCTTCAGTGAGCGCAAATTTTTAGCATTCTTAAATATTTCATATTTAAATTTCGAATTCGTAAATGTAATAAGAACAGGTCTTGTCCCCTTTTTTTCCAAGCCTAATCACCTTTTCGAAACGATCAATAGGTATATTAATTTTAGCTTCCTTGAAAATCTTGTTAACTGCGTCAAAAGTATTCCCGTTGCTAGTCAAATCTTCCTTCACATTGTAGAGAAAAATATTCCTAGATCTATCCTTCATATCTAAAAATTCTAGCTTTTTTCAAGAAAACTAATTTTTTCTTCGAATGCTTTGTTCTTCTCTTCCAAGAAGTGACATTTGGTTTTGTATATTTTTAGTTCTTCTACGATCTTTTCATCCTGGAATCACAAGTGGATTACCGCTGATTAGAATTGGATTACGCCTGATCAGAACTGAATTACTTTGGATTACAAGTCGATTCCTGAGGATTAAAAGTGAATTACGTACGATTACGAGTGGATTACTCAGGATTACAATTAAATTACTTAGGATTAAAAATGAAGTACACTGAATTACGAGTGTATTGCGGTAGATTACCCTGGATTGTGCGGATTATCTCGGATTACGATGTTGGTAATTTGAAAGAAGAATAATAACTTCTTCTTGCCTGTTTTTGACGATTCAATAGAGCTGAGTAATAGTTCGAAAGTATTCTTTTTTTTAATTAAAAAAGAAAAAAGTTGTGCAACTCTTCGTGTGTCAATATTTTGACGAAATTAGTTTGTTGCAAACGAAATTCAGTAACTTTTATAGTAAATTTACTAAATTTTTATTAATATTCAGGAAAAGTTATCTCAAAATACTAAATGGTGACAGAAATATAAATTATCGTGACGTGAAAGAAGTGCGCAGTTGCAAACTGCACACTCCTCGCTTATCGATAGCGTTCGGAGTGGGCAAAGCATGGTGGTTGTGGTCATGGGCGGCAATGTACTGCAAAAGGTTGTGTTGAATCATAAAGATGCAGTAAACCTATTTCTTCCGTTATTGAATAATCTCAAGCGCGAAAAAGATTTGAAATCTGCACGAGAAGAAGAAACTGAAAAAACGGTTGAAATCGCGAGTAAAGGCAACGATCTAGAAGCTCGGTTGATAAGCGAATTATCTTTGCAATAAAAAAGTTTCAAGATACTGCGATCATCTGCCTCGTAAATGAACTTCGAAAAAAGTACATCAGGGCCGCAGGTTACTAGCAGCAACTACGTAAATTGATAATAATCCAGATTTCAAGTAAATGGTGATTACGCTGTTTACGTCAAATGACGCCCTCTTGGCTATATAGGTTATATGTGCGTGTGCGTGTGTTTGTGATTTCGAGTTATTCTGTTTGTTCACTAATTTTAATATAAACTCGTAGCATATATTTGTCTTGACAATGAATAAAATGTGTTTATATTAACTTTACTCATATTTTTATACTAGACTACATAGCTTATATTAAAATTATTGAATCGAAAAATTTGTTGATCCCTTAAATCTTAAAATTTTTAGTTACAGTCACTGAAAACTACTAATTTGTAACATAATTTTCTAGAATATCTGTCAAAAGCTTTATGCACTTACCGTTGTTAAAATTTCTGTTTCTGTTGAGTTAAATTTAGAAACGGTTTCTTTATAAAGCTTTAGTGATGCGTCTCTGAAAATTCCTAACAAAATTCCTAACAGTGTACACAGTTTTTTGTGTCTCCTCTAAAATTCATGTTTCGGCACTTTCGCACGACGACCTTTCATATGTAATATGTATACTTAATAAATATTCTTCTGTCTCAACTTTGATGAATTTTGCAATCTCTGATAGGAGTGATTTGCGAAAGTTGTATTGCAAAATAGGTTCGCAGGCCTTCCTCTCCATTGGCGGATTGAAATATTTCACGAATTCGCAGTTTGCTTCCGCGACGCCGACTTATTGCGAGTTTCTCCTTTCATATGTAGAGGCTATAAGTGATTCGTTCTAAATGAATTTCATATTGAAATATTTATATTTATACAGAACTTACATACATCAGTTTTTGTAATCTTGTCAGAAATATTATTTTCCACTCTCACTTTTAGACTATTCAAAGTGTATGTATTATGGAAATTAATATTCTTATTAATAATAAAATGTTTTGTAGTTTTCTGATTGTGAAAGCCTGCACTTGAAAAAAACTGAAATCTAGAAATTAAAAATGAAAAAGATATAAAAGTTATATTTACCTCTTTATTCACTTCATCATATTATTTAAATCCTTGGTGGAAATGTATTTTCAGAATAAAATGAAATAAATTACAATAAATCGAAACAATGTGAAAATTGTGATTTTTTGTATAAATTTGAGGTTCCTTGAAAATTTGATAAAAGTTTGTATTTACACTTTTCGCATATTGTACATTAATCTAATCAATTTTATATTATTGTACAATATATTGTCAACAGAGTATTTTTCTTTTTAAAGTGAAATAAAATACACTTAATCCTTATTATAATGTCTAGTATATCATTTTCATATTCAGCCAACCAAAGAACTACTAGTACCAAATTTAAACCAAATCTGTCTTATTAAAATTTCCCAAAATTTAGGGCGCTATGTTGAGTTGCAAATTTTGAATTTTTTAACTTTAACCTAAAATTATATATTCAGAAAATAAAGGAATTCCTAGTAGCCGCTTTCAAAACAACGCCTGATATAAATATACTTCAACAATGAAAAATACAATAAATTACAAACTTTGAAATATTTTGAAACACCTTGAAATATATTAAAGTACTTTGGAATATCCTGAAGTAACTTAAAACATCTTGGGGTCTCTGAGACATCCTAAAGTACGTAAAATATTATGAAGTACCTTGAAATATTCTGAAGTACTTTGAAATATCCTGAAGTACCTTAAAATATTCTGAAGTATCTTTAAATATCCTCAAGTATTTGGAAATATCCTGATGTTATTATTATATCATTAAGCCGTTTCCCTTTCGGGGTAGGCGTGAATTGCTCGGTGGTAAAGTAGTGATGTGT
>JAABKJ010012991.1:0-10402 GCA_011634705.1 Andricus grossulariae
TGTTTTTATTACAAATTTTATATTATTATTATATAATACGGTATGTATGTGCACAAGCAAATATAAAAGAGATTGTGCATGATTATAAAAAATAAAAAATAAAATTGAACACATTAATTCGAAATAATCACAAATCTAATTTCGACTCCGTCTCTTGGCCCAATTTTATGTTGTGTTTTCGAAATTCATTTCCTTGTAACACATGCACGACTTCTGCTTATATGAAGGAATTTCAGAATCGTTATTTCTGTTTTTGTATGAAGTTATAAAATGTTGGAAAGTCCTAAAATTTGTACAATCTATGGTAAATATGAATATGAAAATTTTAGAAATTTTAATCATTTTAAAACTTTAAAAAAATTTTAAAATTTTGAAAATTCTAGACATTTTAGAAATTTTTTTAATTTTATAAATTTTGAAAATTTGAGAAGTTTTTATAATTTTAGAAATTTTCAACAGTTTAAAAATTTTGATCATTTTATCAATCTTATTAATTTTTGAAAATTTTAGATATTTTAGACATTTTGGAAATTTAGAATTTACAGAAATTTTAGTAAATTTAGAAGTTTTGAAGATTTTAGACGAATCTATAATTTTAAAAATGTTGACAATATTGTGAATTTGAAACATTTTTGTTGATAAATGTTCATAAATTTAGACATTTAAATAACGTTAGAAATTTTGATCAATTATTTGAGAAATTTGAATGATTTTAGAAATTTTTAACATTTTATAAAATTCAGAAATATTAGAAACTTTGATAAGTATACAATTTTTAAATACTTTACAAATTTTGAATATTTTATGAATTTTAGAAAATTCTACAGATTCCATTAAACAAATATTGGATATTTATTTGTTGGTGTGCTAACTTCACGTACATGTACCAGAAGAGTACCATCTGAATAAAATTGCATCCGTTGAAAAAAGTATACAGTATAGGATAAATGGCTAATAAGATTCATGACATGGCATTGCTACCTTAAAAATATATTTCCCATTTTTAATTTGGTATGTAATATTTTCCCCACTTTTTTATCATTCATCAACATTATGATTTGAAAAGTTTTTCTATCCACCTCGTACTGGTTTTCCCTATAGAACTAATTTGGTTAGTACCTATCCCATAATGATCATTTCACCTTTCTTCAGGTCTACTGCTATTTATATTCCAAAACTTTTTTCACTGTCTTGTGTAAAATTCTAAAACATAGTATAGGGAAGGTTGAAGTGTAAGTTCTTTTTAGT
This sequence comes from Andricus grossulariae, assembly GCA_011634705.1. NCBI lineage: Eukaryota > Metazoa > Arthropoda > Insecta > Hymenoptera > Cynipidae > Andricus > Andricus grossulariae. The sequence continues at coordinate 1,249 of JAABKJ010012991.1, forward strand.
ACAACCATCTTTATCTAGCATCTTACTAAAGTAGCAGTTCCGGAAAATAGAAGATTATAGGAAAATAGCACTCTGGAAACTGAAGAGCAGGAACTTTAAAAGAAGTTTAGGGTCACTTTGGATCTTTAGGAGATGCCGAAGAAACTCGTAATTTGGAAGCAGAAGGCTTTTCAGGACCAGTGATCTCGAGAAATCACACCAACAATTTAGTAATCCCATGGGAAAGTTTGAAAACTTCTTTTGGCGCGCGTTGTATTAAAATGGATAAATGAGGCTAGGTGAGCTCGAGGGGTTGATCAAATTTAAAAGTTTTCTTAACGTTCTGCTCATGAAATAAAGGAGGATATTTCGAGAATCATCATCTTGGGAAAAGCCGACGTTATAACGACAGTAAAATTACTCAAGGGAAAAACGCATTTGAGATTTTCAATTTGTTTTTTCGCTCCTGCGAGATAATTCTGGGAAATCTCGTTACTATCTTCTAATATAAAGAACCCGAATTGTGAGACCGGGAGAAAGCGGGAAATGACAGTGAATTTATTTTTTTTTACTGGGGAGTTGACCAATTTTTTAAGGAAAATCTACCCAAAATAATTATAAAATCGTCCAATTTACAATCCGTAATTCTGAAATAATTTACTTTAAAAAAGAACAATTGTAGGTCTTCATTTCTAAGAGAGAATTTGTTATTTACAGAATTTTAAAATGCAGTTTCGATGACTTGAACAATAAGGTGTATCGAAAAAATGGGTTTAGAAATTGCAAACAATAACATGCCTAAAATCGTATATTGGGACCCCCATTATCTGCATCCGAGCAAAATAGGTTTACAAAAATTGTTATCTTTGAAGTTTTAAAGTTTTTTTTAATGTCTTTTTCTTACACTTTTTCGGGGTGTCTAGAGTCTTTTTAATTTCCGCTAGCTTTTGGGATATTATTCTGCACGAAATAATTATGTGTAATATGAAAAAGGAGATCTAACTCCCTTGCAAAAGTCAAACTCACAATTCTTCTCAGAGAAATTTCCTCTTGTGTCAGAAAGATGCTTCTTGACACAAATGAAATTTCCTCTTGAATTTAAAATTAAAAGGAATTTCATTTGTCTAAAAAAGAATCTCTTTGCAGCAAACATTATCCTTTTGCAATGAACTTCAATTAATCTTGCAGTTAAATAGTTCTATTTGCGTAAAAAAGATATTCAAGTGGTTCAAAACGAAACAGGCAAGAGCACTATGCTTTTGTTTCAAGACTTTTTCTCTGATTGTTTGCTTACTATAAACATTATTTTTTTCATAATAGCTTACATGCTCAACCGTACTATTCCAAATGCTTGATGAAGCTGGTTTTGTTTTAGTAATCTTTCTCTTTACAATTTGAAGTAGTATCAAAAAATTATTCAAATTGTTTCTTGTACAATGTGAACAAGTAAACTTCCAATTAACAATGTGAAATAGTGAATCTGATTATCCAATTTTTCCGTATAAGATAAACAAATTTTCATCAATTTACGTTTTTTTGTTTTGTTAACGTTTTGTAGTTTTTACCGTATTATAAACAAAAATCATGAGATAATAAAGGTTCAATTTTTTCAAAAAATTCCAGGTTACGTTGGCATTAGAAACCAACAATTGTTATTTCAAAACAAAAATCATTATAATTTAGAGATTTTGGATTTTAACAATTTTGGATTGTGTTAGTTTTGTCGTCGGAAATTATTTTTTTCAAATTGAAAAATTATATTTGAAAGAAGATACACATATTTCAACAATTTTATGTTACGATAGATTTTTAAAACAAGAATTGGTATTTTAAAATATAAACCGTTATGATTTGGTCAAGATTTAGAATAGTTTATCAATTTTGGATTGTGTTAATGTTTTTTGTCGAAAATTGATATTTTTATTCAAAAAGAATTAGATTTATAAGAAGATTCACAACTTTCAAACAATTTTAGGTTATGTTGGCGTTTTATACCAGAAATTTCGAAAATTTCAACAACAAAAAATTAGATTTAAATCCAATTATTTTCTCTTGAAATAATTAAGTTTATAAGCTTGAACAGTTTCGGATTTTGTTAGCGTTTTTTGCCAGAAATTGAAATTTGCATTAAAAAATCATTGTATTTCAAAGAACCTAGGAAAGAAGAATCGATTGAATGGAAAATATTTGAATCGGAGAATTTAAGAATGCCGATTTACGTAAATTGCGGTCCATCGGTTTGTGAATTTTTAATCGATCTTATAAATTTAATCATTTCAATTGGTTTGAATCGGCCACCGCCGCGCCGATTCAGGAAAATTTCGTTGAATTATTTTTATTATATTTTTTAATCCGAGCCATTAGAAAGCCATTTATTGGCTTAGTTTCTTATATTCTAGACTCAGGCAGTAAATATAGTTCCGATTAAAAAAAAACTGAAAAATAATTCAACGAGCTTTTCCTGAATTGGTGGTGGCTGAATGGTAGCCGATTGGAATAATTAAAATTCGCGTGAATCGGCATTTTTCAATTCTTCGATTCAAATAATTTCTATTCAATCGATTCTTATTTCCTGGGAAGATTGATAATTATACAATAATTTTAGGCCAGGTTGGAATTTTATATCGAAAATTGGCATTTTTAAACTGAAGTCATAATAATTTGAACAAGCTTTAGAATCTTCTAACACTTTTTGATTATGCTAGTGTTTTTCGTCCGAATATAAAAATTAAAAAAAATATATATGAAAGAAGATTTACAAATTTTCATATAATATTGACAATTTGAGAACAAATTATTGTTATGTTATTGCAATTTTTTCATCAGGAATCAGTGATTTTAAACAAAATTTTTTAGGATTTGAAAAAAGTTATAATTGCTCCTCAAGACTTTTTCTCGTATTTTATCTAGTTTGGTACAAAATTTGTATTTTTGATTTTTTCATAGTATTTTTGATAAATAAAACAAAAATGACAAGTACTATGAAGTAATATGTGAGACAACTTTTTTAGGGGTTTTTAAAAGCTGCAATTCACCTCTCAAACTTTTTTCCGTATCTCACGTCGTCTGGCTCAAAATTTGCATTTTTGATTTTTTTCATAGTATTTTCGATAAATAAAACCAAGATATGAAGTCTTATCCAAAAATAGTTTAAGGAAAAATTATAGGTCTTTTAAAAAGCTATAATTTTTCTATATAACTTTTTTACTTTTCTGTTGTCGTTTCGCTCAAAATTAAAATTGTCCACTTATTCATTTTCAATACGTAAAACCAATAAAAAACAAGCCCGATAAAAAAAAGGTCGAAACACAAAATGTAGTATTTTTAAAAACTTCAATTTTCCTCTTTACATTTTTTCACGTATCTGTTGTATCTGTATCTGTTGTATCTGTTGTGGCTTAGCGTAAAAATGGAATATTTGATTTTTTGATGGCAGTTCCGATAATTATAACCATTGGATAAAAAATGCTAGTTAACAAACTTGTTCTTTCCCTCAGGACCTAAAAAAATTTTTACCAAAGCTCGATTTTATCCGTTCATTTTTTCGAGAGTTACCGTTTTTACGGGCATACAGGCGGACAAGGAGACAGACGGACGGACGCTATCGCCAAAACTGGATTTTCGGTTTCAGGGGGTCTCAAAAAGTGGAGACCCGTTGAAAAACTGGGCTGTGAAATTTCGGAAAATTCTAATACTTTCTCAATCATAAATTATGAGAAAGTAAAAGTCATAAGATTTTTCAGATTATCTTTATTCCTCAGATCAATATTGAGAATCATCAAATTTACCATTTTTATACAATTTTTTGTTGTGTTGATGTTTTATACCTGAAATTGCTACAGATTTTGAAGACGATTGACAATTTTGTAACACTTTTAGGTTATGTTAACATATTTCACCGGAAAAATGTGATCTTAAACAAAAACTACCAGGTTTAAAAGGGTATTTAAAATCTTAAATAATTTTTGTTATGTTATTGTTATTCCTCTAAAATTGCTGCTGTTAATAAAAATCGTAAGATTTGAAAGAATATTCACAATATTTAAACAATAATAGGTTACGTTTGTATTTTTCGTTGGAAATTAATATTTGTGATCAAAAATGCATCGGTTTCATTGTCTATATATTGTACAAAAATATTTTATATATTATTAATAATGTTAGGATATGAATTTTCATCAAATACCAAAAACATATTGCTATTGCTTTTCTTTTCCATTATGTTAAATAATATATAGTATGAAATACAAAAATTTTATATCAATATTAATTTTATATTTTAATTTAGAAATGGCGCGAGACCAAAAAACAATAATTGCGCGCATAGCGGGCCTGTTTGTTTTCTAGTTGTTAATTAGAACGTAGTATATTGGTATATTATAAGCGAAAAAACTCTGGGACTTTGATCATTTTCAGGAATATTTTGATTTTATGGTTCGTATAATCAGACTATTCAAGAAACAAAGACGACTTGAACAGCTATCGACTGCAGGACTTGATGGCGTGCCTCCGAACCCATAATTATTAAGGCTCCAGGCGAGGTCTCGCATCGCCATATTTTTTGAAGCTCACACTACGTACCTAAACTTTCGAAAACTGCGCACGCTTCGATCCGAGTTTTCTTGTCGGCTAACTTTTAATTTTTATCGCGCTTCGAACTCCACACCACTTACTCCGCTTGAGCAGCGCCCTAGACTTTCACGAAAAAAATCCCAAGCCACTTACCTCCATCGTTTAACAGTAATAGGGAAAACTTTAGGCTACTGAATAAAAGCGAAGTATGAGGAGTTTTAAATACCTGTTGAAATTTTTAGTCAGATAAAGGGCATGCCACCCGACCCTTTCTTTATTTTATACTCTCTAAATCTGAATTAGTAGAAAACTACTAATTGGTAGAATTTTTTTACTAATTCAAATAGTGCCGATTCGTTTACTAGTAATTAGTAAAAATCTACTATTTCAACGAGTGAGAATAAGTGACTAAATGAATTAGTAACTATATCTACTAAAGAAATTGGTAATGCTACTATTAAATGAATTCGTAAATTTATTTCTGTTTACTGTTTTAAACGGTAGTTTCATGTAAATTAAAAAACTTATTTCGCAATGAAGAGAATTTTATTAAAATACATTAATCTATGAATTTAAATAATGATTTAAAGAAATTTCCATTTTTTCTTTTTATACTTAAAACTCAGTGCATATTTAGGTCAAATTAATAAGGGTCCTGTATTAAATTCAATTTGAACCGTTTCAAATTCCTAACGTTCATAGTAAATATATTCCATTTCAAACAAGATAGGTGAACTTTTGACCAAATAGTTGATTTTGGAACCAAAAAGATTGAATTTCTACCAAAAAAGACGATTTTTTAACAAAATACATAAATTCTCAACCAAATAGTTGAATTTTGAACTAAAAAATATCAGTTTTCAACCAAAAATGGGATATTTAAATTTTCAGTTGATAAATTAATTTTACAGAAAAAAAAAAATCAAACTAAAATGATGAATCTTTGACTGAAATTGATGAATTCTGATCCAAAAGGATGCATTTTAAACAAAAGAATAACTTTTAACCAAGTTGTTTTTATCTTGAATCTAAACGATGAAATTTTAACTAAAATGATGAATACTTAATTGGAATACTTAAATTTTCAACCAAAAAGATAAAGTTTCAAACAAAAAGGTTAATTTTAAAATATAAAGAATTATTTTCTACCAAAAAATACGTTTTTTCAAGAAAAGAGAAGAATTTTTATCTAAAAAAGTTGACAATTTCAACCAAATAGTTAAATTTTCAGTTAAAAAAATTAATTTTCTACCAAAAATTTCGTTAAAAAAATACAAACAAATTTTCGGCCAATGTGATAAAATTTTAAATAAAATTATGCGTTTTTTACTGGAGTAGATAAATTTTAAGTTAAATAGATGAATTCCTAACAAAAGAGATTATCTTTCAACCAAGTAGTTGTATTTTCAAACAATACGTTAAATTTTCAATGAAAAATGTACATTTTTAACTGAAATACTCAAATTTTCAACCAAAAAGATGAATTTCTAAACAAGAAAATTAATTATTATAACAAAAGATTAATTTTTTACAAAAAAATACGATTTTTCAACAAAATACGTGAATTTTTAACGAAAGATTTGATTTTTTTACAAAAAATATCAGTTTTCAACATAAAAATTCAATTTTCACTTGAAAAAATTAATTTTCAACCAAGCCTATGAGTTTTCAACTAAAATAAAGAATCATTGACTGGAATAGTTTAATTTTCAACTAAAAATGGTAATTTTTCAACCTGAAATTGGATGGTTCAATTTAGAATTTTTTATTATGTTCAAATATAGAATGGAATTTTAACTAAAATGTTAGAATATTCAATTGGAATAATTACATTTTCAGTTGATAAAAAACAATTGATTTTCTGTTGAAGAAAAAACAAATTTTCAACAAAATAGCTCACTTTTCAACAAAAGAGATAAATTTTCAATTGAAATGATGAATCTTGAGCTAACAAAAATTAATTTTTAACGAAAGGGTTTAACTTTCAACTCATAAAATTATATTTTTATTCCAAAAGAGATTAATTCTAAACGAAAAATCAAGTAATTCTTATCCAAACAAAAAAAATTTAATCATAAACAGTTCAATTTAACAAAAAAAAAACTATTTTCCGACATGAGTTAATTTTTAACTTGAAAACATTTTTCAGTCGTCAAGGGAGAGAAACAATTGCAATCCAGCTTTTGAATTTTCAAGCAAAGAGATGAATAATTGAATTTTCAACTAGAAGCGATAAACTTAATTAAAATTCTCGCGTTTTGAAGTATGTGGATACTATTATTTTAACCTATCCGAAGTTTACCAATACGGTGATTCAAAAAAGGCTTTTTTGCAGACAAAAGAGTTTTTAATTCTGTTTAAAATTTAGGTTAAATAATCATTTCTGTCGCGTAGGAAAACTGGATCTGATGATTATAAGTGATGCCTCAAAAGTGATAAGTTTGAAACATAAAAAAAACAATAAAAAAATGATGAGATTAGAGAATTTATGGATATCCCAAAACCTTGTTTTCAAATTGAAAAAACAAAATTTGTGACTCTTCATTACTATAATAATACAGTTTCCTATTTAGTCGTCATCGTTTTCCATTATATAATTCTTTAATTAGTTCATTTATGTTTTATCGTGAATTAGTTGCAATTATTCACAACTAATTACATTTTAATTTTCATTTTTGAATTCCACGTATATTTGAAAAGTTATTGTATTTCTAACAAAAAATTATACAACAAAAAGAGTCATAATTGTATTTTACCTTCTACAGTTATATATTTTCCGTCATTGTCATTTGTAGCGAAAGCATATTACTGAAAATGTAAATTTGGTTTTGTTTACTAATATATCACTGAAGAGGATTCCCACATGAGTCAAAACGTCTGATTAAAAAACACGGTTTTTTGATTACTGGACCGTAAAGCCCATACAAAGAAACACCAACTCATGTTTAAACAATATTTTTTTACATTTTATATCAAATTATCGGTATCTTCACAACGAGATAAACTAATTAGGCAATATACAAAATCAGAAAGGTCGATTTAATTTGCAAATTTGTCATCAAACTCGAACGAATTCTGGCCTGTCTGGTATTTTTACCACTTGACTATACTTTTTTAAATACTTTCCTGTTGTTTGAACATTTTTTCCTGCAAAATATAAAAAATGAACACCTTCACTAAGTAAAATTGACATTTCAATGATTGAAAATTATTTAAACAATTGACAGTGAAGTGAATCAATCGTGTGTATCTTTTATTTGAACCAATTGGTTCATGTTAATCAGAAAAGGTATACATTTTAAATATTTTGTTGAAAAAAAAATTTTAAGCAAATGAAAAATGTGTAATTATGAATAAGTGGTAAAAATACCAGATATAGCAGAATTCTCTCGATTTTGTTGACAAATTTGGAAAAAATTACATTTTCCTGCCTAATTTCAGTTAAAAGTTATATTTGAAATATAACAGAAGCCATAGAAACACAAGAACGTGGATGGACACAAAAGTGTGACGACAAATAGTTTATAAAAAGAGTGTCAGTAGAGTGAATGACGCCTGAAACAAAAGACCTTGGATACCAATGGGCGCGAGTTGGAAGCTTCACATGTTGACTTTGTGAGACTCTTCTCTTGGGATGATCACTAGAGAGATTCATCAGCAACCTGGGTCGGAGCAGTGTAGCGAAAGGAACGTGTTATTTAAATAAGTAACACGAGCATTCTAGATCAATCTAAAAATCTATACCCCTTCCCGCATTACTCCCTTCCTCACCGAGTGAGTCAGGCTTACCCCGAAAGGGAAATGGCTTAATGGTATAATAATAATGAGTCGACCTTTCAGATTTTTTATATTGTTTAATCAGTTTATCTCTTTTTGTAAGGGTGTCGATAATATGCAATAAAATATGAAAAACGTTTGTTTAAACAATTATTAATTATTAAAACGACAATTATCTGTTTAAATAACTACACAAAAGTAATATTTACTACCAATGTACCGCAAAATACTTGACTCTTGTTCAGAGGATAGTATTTGGTGAAGTGATTTTAAGAGGTCCCTGTAATTTACTCTCGTTCTATTGGAAATTACGGCTTCCAGTTTCATATTTGTAGATGTAGGGGGTTTCCCCATGTTATTCTTATGGGGAAATAGAGGGTCCACACAGTGGGGAAAAAATCCCATTTTGCGGTCAAAAATCTATAAAAACTAGAAAAATCAACGAATTTTAATAAAAATTGGAGGATATAAAATAAACATATTGTAGTTTTTTATTCAATTGTCAAAAGTCAAGGGTGGGCGTTCTTGGGCCCTAGGGGGCACCAAACATTAAAATTCGTTAAAATGCAGTTTATTTTTCATTAGAAATGTAATTATGAACTAAAAATGATTAATTTCAGTTTTTTTATGTATTCCTACTTCAATTGGAGTGCAATAGACAAGCCTTAGACACCGAAGTAAAAGAAAATTTCTTTTCGCAGTAAAAAAAATGTTGACGCTGATGACCGAATTAAACTCCGAAAATTTTGTTTATTCTGAGAAACCGATCAGATCTCTCAATCGGTTAAGATCAAGGGACTCAAATATTTTTTGGGTTGCTGAGCAA
>JAABKJ010012992.1:0-10402 GCA_011634705.1 Andricus grossulariae
TATATATATATATATATATATATATATTGTTGGAAATTATTAATTATTGATTCCAAAGTATTTAAAACATAATATTTAAAAATTGGTTTAACAATGGATTTTTAAATTGTTTATATGATTCAAAGTCAACAGATTTCTTGCAAACAGATTTTTTGATGCTTATCGACTTCCGCAATTGATCATATAGGTGAAAAAAACTATGGGTTTCGCAAAGAGAGTATATTTTTCTCTAAACCGAGAGAAATCACGAATATTTACCGGAAGAAAGCCGGGAGAGGAAAATTAAAAAAGTAGTGGCCACTCTGAATGAATAATGTCCTGAATCACTCGAATTCGTTAAAAATCGAATTTTGAAAAATTGGTCCTTATCCAGCTGCCATTCTCATGTCTCCATTTTTACCAAACTTTCTTTTTTGAGGAACTGAGCATGCCAAAAGCCTTAACTCCAGATTGCGGATATGTGGTAGTAAATGTAGATTTACCACCACTCTGTTCTCCGAAATTTCGTCCTGGACCTCCAAGTGAAGAAGCTCAGTGCGCTACTAAAATTGTAGACGAAATACTGAGCAATTCATCAATTTTGGACTTGAGAGATCTTTGCATTTGTAAAGACAAATTAGTCTGGGTTTTATATTGCGATCTCGTTTGCGTTGATTATGATGGTTCCGTAATCGATGTCTGCGTCGGAGCTTTAATGGCAGCACTGGATACTTGTAAGTAATTTTTTAGTTGAAAAAAACATCAGCCCCTATTTCAGGAACTTGACTAGAATTTTTTTTCCAAGAGTATGTGTCAAAATTGAAATGAAATTATTAAAATTTTTGATTGAAACCTTGCGAAAAAGTAAATTCCAGACGTCACATCCTCCCAGTGGGCAAAAAAATAAAGGATGTCCTAGAGACGTCTTCGGGACATCCTAGGGATGCTCTTAAGACGTCTAATGTCAGTACGAAAGATGTCCGAGAACGTCCTATGTCTTTAAGACGTCTTTAGGCCATTAGACATCTTATAGACGTTGTATGGACTGACATTGGACGTCCTAGGAACGTCCCAAGGACGTTCTTGGGATGTTCATGGGTTTGTGCCCGCTGGGCCCCCTATTTCTCTTAAAAGTCCCCTTTTTAGTTTTGACTCCTAAAACTCCCCTGTTTGGAGAATTTTCTCTAAAAGTCCGCTAATTTTCATAAAATTCTCCTGACAGTCCTGTATTTTAAATGGAATTCATACAAAATAAGTCTCGAATCTTTGTGGAATCGGTTGGAATTTTTATTATTTTTAAATATTTCCAATATTCACGTTCACAAAATTCTAGGTTTTTATTTCAAAATGTATTTTTATATCTTTAATCATAATTTATTATTGATCAGTAAAAACGATTTATTCTCAGATATATTCTGGGTTGCTACAGTTCAGGGAATTCCAGAAAATAAGAGAATTTAAAACTGGTAAGGGAAAGTTAGGGAATGTCAGGGAAAATCTGAGTCAGGGAATTTTTGGTAAACAGAAGTTCAATTTAATTTTATTATTTTGTTGAAAATTCGATAATTTAAAAAAAACTCATTCTTTTTGGTTGAAAATTCAACTGTTTTGTTGAAAATTTGTGTGCTGAAAATTAATCTATTTTGGTAGAAATTGCATCTTTTTTTTGTTAAAAATTAATCAATTAAATATTTATTTAATTTATTGAAAATTAATCTGTTTTGGTTGATGATTCAAGTATTCTGTTGAAAATTCGTATTTTTTGGTTGAATACAACTCTTTTTCGTTTAAAACTATTTGGTTGAAAGTTCCCGTATTTTTGTTGAAAATTAATCTTGTGGTAGAATATTAATTCTCTTGGTTACTAATTTATTTTTTTTCTTTGAAAATGTTACTATTATGTTGAACATTCTTTTAAAAATTCAAACATTGGTTAAAAATGCATGTATTTTGTTAAAAATTAATCTTTTCTTGTTGAAAATTTATTTCTTTGTTTGAAAATTATCTTTTGTTATTGAAAAATAATTTTCCTAACTGAAAATTTAACTACTATATTTAATATGGAAGTTTCATCTTTTTTGTTAAAAATGTAATCTTCTAGGTTGAAAATTCATCTGTTTGGTGGGAAATGGAACTATTTCTTTGAAAATTTACTTTTTTACTGAAAATTTATCTGTTTTAGGTGAGCATTTAATTATTTAGTTGAAAATGCGTCTTTTTGGTAGAAAAGTAGTCCTATTAGTTGAAACTTCATCTTTTTGGTTAAAAATTTAGTTCTTTAGTTGAAATTCCTGTATTTGTTGAAAATTATTTTTGATGGTAGAAAATTCATCTTTTCGACTTTTCTTACAAATATGTGTATTTATTGTAATTTATGTACTTTCTGGAGTTCCCTATTTCCCGTAAAATGTTCTTTAAGATGAAGCCTAAAATTCTATAAAATGTCCCAATAAATAAAAAATATGAAAGGGATTGGAATGAAATGAACTTTCAAATCTGTCTGCATTCATTTTTTAAATCCCATTTTCTAGTTTTGATGGAAATTGTATTTGAAACAATGTAAAAATGTGAAAAAAATCTTTTTAATGACCTATAAGATGTTTTACGTAAAATGATTTTTGATCCCTTTTTCAGTAACTTTACCCGAAGTTACATACGACGCAGAAACAAAACTCACAGTCACGCATCCAGTGAACAGAAATCCTGTTCCTTTGAAACCCATCACTGTTTCGACAACATTTGCTGCTTTTGACGAGTAAGAATTAGTATTTTAAAAAACTACAGGGATCACAGTACGTCCCCCTTATTCCCCTTAAATTTCAAAAATCCCCTAAAATATCTAAAATCGAGAATTCTGACCATTTTTCTATTTTTTTTTCAACGTTTCGGTTCATTTTTAAGGTAGCCATTGGACCGGGAAATAAAAAAATCTCTAGAAATTTTTTGAGATTGGGAAAACCCTAGAAATGACACTGAATTTATTTTTTGACCGGGAATTTTAGAAACTTTTAGACGATAATATCACAAATTTCATATCACATGATATAATGGAATTTAAAATATAGATCGATTTTAACTTTTTTTAAATTTTGAGTTCACTTGATAACTTTTTCAATTTAGAAATCGTTCAGTTTACAATACTTAATTGTAAAATCTGTTGCTTTAAAAACTTTCCATTTTAGGTCTTCATTTCAAAACGTTAAATTTTAATTTTTAAGAATTTTAAAATGCTGTAAATGTAAATTAATAATTTATTTTTAAAATTGAACTCCAGTTGCAAGTATTACAAATTGAACAATAATTGATATTACTAGACGATTTTAAATCTACGCAAAAATAAATAATTTTAATTAAAAAAATAGCAATATTTGACTTCATTTGAAGTGAGCAATTGCGAATAAAATATTAAAATCTAAATAGTTTGAAACTTAATTGTTTGAAATGGAAAACTTTGAATCGCTAACATTTCAAAGAGGTAATTTTAAACTTTGAACTTTACCATTTTAATTATTCTATTTAAAAAATAGTAAATTTGGAGTGAAGTTGTTGAATTTTTATGTAAAATAATTATTGAACACTTAATTATTGAGAAAAAAATTCGAGTAAGATGATGAGTTATTTAGAAGTTTTAAAATGATAAAAAATTAATTTAAAACAAAATGTAGATTTTTGCAGATTTCGAACAAAAAATTTGTAAGCTTTTTCAGAATTGTGAAAGGTTTAAAAAAAATGTTCTTAAAATTTCTAGACTTTGAATGTTACAATTTTTATTGTTCCATTAAAAAAATGTTTAATTTGTAAGTGAAAGTGTTGAATATTTATGTATAAATAACAATTGGACAATTATTTATTTGAAACGACTTAAAACTAGGATAATTCACCTTCTAATTTTAAAATTGTTCAATAGGGTCGTTGCGGACAAAAAATTAATTTGTTTTTCAATTTTAACTTAAAATACAATAAAAATAAATAAACATTTTGACTATAAAGAAACGAATTTTTGTGAACTATCTTTTTTTATTTGATTCTAAAATCGGTTCATGTTTAAATATGCAAATAGTCACTGATTGGTAGAAGCGTCTCGCCAAGAAACCTGTCAATTTATAAAAGTTTTAAAATTCTGCAGTCTAATGGAATTGAATATAAAAAATTCAATTGAAAAGTATTGCAAGCTTCCATTGTATACGTGTAAATTAATGAGCGTTTAAATAAAAAAATTCGGAATAAAAATTTTTTCAACTTTAAAATTCAAAAAAGTTCCACCTTGAGTGATTTAATTTGCAGTTCAGTTTTGATTACTTTTAATAAAAAAATGTCATTATTAAGAGTTCGAATTTTGTTGATTTCAGTGATCGTGAACAAATTTTGCGAACCCCCCAAAAAAAACGGGAATGTTTTTTTCGATTAAAACAGTCATCCTGATTTTTCAAAAATCATAAACATAAATGTAAGAAGATTAGAAAACAAGAAGCTTTCAAAGAGATTATCTTAGATGATACCAATTTCAGATACTTTCTAAACGATTTATTTGCTAATTTTGTTGATTTGAAGAACATTGACAGCAAAAAAATAGCTAACGATTCAATCGAAAAACTAAACCCAGAAGGTAAATCATTCTATAGTTGAAAATCAAAAACATCTTATTCTCTCAAAAGTTGATTTCTTGAAATTAGGATATTTGAAAAATGCCTTTTTCAAGAAAACATCAAGTGAGTCGTAAACATTAGATATTTGGGTAGACTGTAGTTTGTAGAAACTAAACTTTGGAAATTGAAAATAATATCCAAAAAAGTAGCGTATAGAATCCTAAAAAGTATCATTAATCTAGAGCGGATTTTTATATGGCTGGGGTTTACATGTTATCAAACTGCATATTTAAACAATTCAAAATTTTCATAGTTTTGTTATTTTCGTGAATAATAATTTTGTTTAATTTCTGTTTTTTTTTTTGCACTACAATAATTTTTAGCTGATTTTAAACAAGGTTTTGAACGTTTAAGAGTTTTCAACTGATAAAAATACATTAGAAAAACAAGGTTTTCTTGAGGAAACAAAAACAGAAAACAAGGAGGTTTTTCATATAGTTGTATTTGTGGTTTTTCAAATGATTTCTTTCTAGCTTACGTAGGGAAATACTTTGAGCAGTTCAGGGTTCTATATTAATAAGAATAAACTAGAAAAAAATTGATAGAAGAATAAGAAATCTATTGTTTATTTATTTTTCAGTCTTTGATCTTGCATTTTTTTATGACGTATTGTTATCAGTAGAAAGTGCACAGGTGTTCAACAAATTTTTCAAAGCTAGCTAAAAAATGTTTAAACACAATAATGATGTTAGGTTTCCCTCTTCTCGGAAAAAATCCACTTTTTTTACTTAAAATTGAACCATTGAACCTTTGTGATCCCTGAAATTATGTAAATTCCACTACCTTCATTAATAATTTTTCTTCTACAGGCGCATACTAATCGCGGATCCGACAGAGGACGAGGAAAGTTTATCCCACAGCCGCATAAGCATAGCCGTAAATGCTGACAATATGTGTTTCATTCACAAGTCAGGTAAATATAAAATTAGTCAAGCAAATATTAAATTAATAATAAAAATGTTAATTAACACATAAAAATATTAATAAACACTTCAGGTGGAAGTCCAATGGCTGAAAAACTAGTGACGAAAAGCATAACGATGGCAAAGAAGAGAGCAGAAGCAGTGAAGAAATTGATAGAAACCGCAACTGTTCCATTCAAAGATACGTGACGCGAGTAAAGCTTTTTATATTAAAAATAAAAACTTTCTAATACGTACAAAATGGATATTTTATTGAAGGTTTCAGATTCATGTATGCAGTGGTAATAAATTAATACTTAAGCCTAATTTGTTAGATTGTGTTTCTTGACGCAGTTGTTTTTATAAACTGCATGATTATCACGGTAGGTCGAACACGAAAATTTTTGAATTCGAAACCGTCACCACGCGAAAAAGTAGCGTATTGGGAACTTAAAAAAGTATACAGCTTAGTTACCCGTGCTCGATAAAAATGTTTCAAAAATTTCTTGTTTGCAGAGTTTTTAAATTTTCCTGAGTTTCAATTTTTGTTTATATTCCTGGAAGTCAAAAAAGTCTTTCCAATTTTTTGTGTGGATTTTCCTAAATTATTTTATAAGACATAATTCCTATTTAATTCACCCATGTTTTCGAAAAACATTCTTAACACCTGTCTAAATAAGAGAATTTTTTCAGGTATTTAAAAAAAATTTGAAAAACTTTTTTGACCTCCAGGAATTAAAAAAAAAAATTGAAACTCAGGAAAACTTAAAAGCTTTGCACACCAGAAATGTTTGAAATATTTTTTTCGAGCGCGGTTAACCAAGCTGCATATCTATTGATTTCAAATTAATTATACTTCTTTAGGATTCCAATACGTTACTTTTTCGCGTAATGACGATTTCGAATTTCAGAATTTTTTTTTTTCAACTACCCTGATGATTATGCAGTCTTTTTTTTTAGTACAAACAAGTTTTCTTCATGACTCGCAAAAACTCTTCCTGAGAAATTTCTCCGTCACCGTCTCTGTCTGCCTCCTCGATCATTTCCTGAAGTTCTTCGTCGGTGAGATTTTCTCCCAGTTCTTTAGCGACTCTTTTTAGATTCTTAAAAGTAATTTTTCCGGTGTCGTCGTCATCGAATAGACGAAAAGCCTTGAGGACTTCATCCTTCGTGTCCTTTTCGGACATTTTGGTGGCTGTAATGCTGAGAAATTCTTCAAAAGATAATGACCCAAGACCATCAGGATCGACGGTGGCTGTTAATTTCTTGATTTCTTCCTTCTTCAGCTCAAATCCGAGGGCTCTCATTGCAATTTTCAGTTCTTTTGTTGCGATTTTGCCACTACCATCGGGGTCGAAAAGGTCGAACGCCTCTTTGATGTCAGCTTTTTGCTCTTCTATAAGTTCAAATTTGGCGGCGCCTTTCCTCCGAGATCCTCCTGCCGAGGGTTTCTTCATTGTTGATGCCTGTTGATGTTAAATAAGTGTTTGATATTTTTTAAATTAATATTCCAGTTCTATAAACAAATTTCTTACTGGGAAAATGAATACATATGAATTCTAAAGACTGTAGAAAAATACATTATATATTATAAAAAAAGTTGTTTCTTTTCGCATAATTTGGTAGTTTAGTGTATACAGTACTCTTTCCGAGTAAGACCACTCCGAGTAGTTCCATGCCCCTACATCTCGCTCGAATGTTTCCCCCCTACAGCACCTAGTCCCGTTCGGCGTGAGATATGGAATCACTCTTTCTGAGTAATACCACTCGAAACACAGACAACGCTGCTCTACCGCGAGCATCAAATTCACGTGAATAATTCCAATTATAAATACAGATAAACCTACATACCAATTAATTATTCTTAAAATTGTTTTTATGCAAAATTGAACAAGTTTTCTGTGTTGTTCATGAAGAAAAAAAAAGGAGAATTCTGGCTGTACATCGAAGCGTACAACAATATTGGACTAGAAAGCAGTTTTAGCGTTCTTGGGTATGAAAACATAATTTATTCAAGGATTTCATGAATTATATGAAATTCCGTGAAAAACTTACCTCGATTTTTTACAAGAGAAACAGAGAGAAAATAACTTTTGGCTGCTTTACACTTGATGCGAGTACACCAGTTTTCCGTTGTTTTATGTGGCTCTACTCAGAAGGAGCGGAAAAAAACTCGACGGAGGGAAACGCGGAGCTAGAGTGGGGGCATAGCTCAGCCGCAGGACTAACTCCCCCACTCCGCCGATGCGTCTTATTCGGAAAGAGTACTGTATTTCGGCTATACTTAAATTAAAGAAATAATGTAAGGTTTGAAGATAAACAAGTGCGTAATACAGTTTTTACCCCTGAAAAAAATTATGAAAATTTTTCTACTGATCATGTATTCAGACTTTGCACTCTCCTACTATTTACTACTCTTTTCGCACGAGCTTGTTTTTTGGTTCCATTTTTCGGGGTAATACATACTACTAAAAGCTACATTTTTCGGTTTAGCACAAGAAAAGGCTTCTTTTCCTATCTAAAAAAGTGGTGTAACGATATATCTCGAAAATCTCACAATCATTGATTGTTGTTGAAAACCAGATTGGCTTTTCATTAATTGAAGTTGTTTTATATTTTAAATTTGTAATGTTGAAAATCAAATCTACAAATAAAGAACAATCCTAGAAAACTTGTTGTCAATTGATAAAAATTTTTGCTTTTTAAATACACTTGCGCGGATAAATTAAAACTTTCAAATTATCTAATAAATCATTAAAAATATTATGCAGGTTTCGTAGAAGGCTGAAAATTTCTGAAAGTTTGCAGGTTCTGTTAGTTTTTTCACCGAAAATTAGCATTTTTGAACAAAAATTATCATCAAGACCCCAGTTTTCAACATACACAAAAATTTTCGAACAGTTTCAGGTTATATGAAGGTTTTTTACAGGAAGACCGTTATTATTAAAAAAATTTTAAATGGAATTCAGACTAAACCAAAATTTAAAATCGTCTTCAAGTCTAACATCTCGGTTCTCTTCGCTCGCAAGTTTGAACGCGCCTAGGGCGTACGTCTATTGGATCTCGCGCTTCGCGCTCGATATGTATTTACCTCGCGCCACACACTCGGTCTTTGTACTTCCGCCACATTTGTGCACAGACCTTTTAAAATTAAAGGTTAAAGCATCGACAACTGTCATTTGGTGATTTGTGAATTCTCTTTCGTTAAAGCTCCTTCGGCTTTAACGAACACATTCTCACCACGTATCTCTTGCTTCGTACTCGATTTAGTCGCAATTGCGAACTTTTCTACATTGAGTTCAACTCTATTATATCAAATGTATATTACTTTTATTTCTGTGGCTCGGTCTGATATGGTCTGAGACTGCTTTTTCAGATATTCCAAATAAAGTACAAATTTTGTTTTTTATGATTACTTCAATATTTGTACTTTATTTTGTATTAATTTTTATTCTCAGCTACCCTAAAAAATGTATAATTTCAATAAATTTATATTATTACCGTTCATAATATGCACTGACATTAAAACAAATGTATTTTTATTGTCTTTCTTTTATAATTAAAAAAGTGCGCATCCTATAAAAAAAAAGAATTTCGTTCATTAACATTTTATTGCACCTTGTGCCGTTTTCTCAAAAAATTAATTTGTTTATTTCCAATATTATTACTTTTTACGATTCGAACAAAAAATACGCATCCTACCAAAATATAATTAATAAAAAATTTGTAGATCTTTTTTGGATGAACACCTTTTGTCTATTAATTTTTTTCTTACCTTGTGTCATTTTCCACAATTAAAAAAAAAATTTTAATGTTATTTTTTACGATTAAACAAAAACTACGCGTCCTATCAAAAAGTGATTGATAAAAAATTTGTATATCTTTTTAGGGTGCACAATTTTTGTTAATTCTTAATTTTTATTAGCTTGTGTCGTTTGTCCAGAAATGTTTATTTTATTCTTTACGATTAAAACAAAAACTAATCGTTCTATCAAAAAATTTCGTATCTTGTGTTGTTTTCCCCCAAAAAAAAATTTATTTTTATTTTTCATGTTTTTTTTTTCACAATTAAAACAAAAACTACGTTTCCTATCAAAAAACGATTAATAACAAATTTGTAGCTCTTTTCTGGATGAACAATTTTTGTTATCTTTTTCGTAGCTTGTGTCGTTCGTAAAAATTTTTATTTTGTTATTTTTAATGTTGTTTTTTAACGAATGAAACAAAAATTAAGTGCCCTACCAAAAAGTAATTCATAACAAATTTGTAGATATTTTTTGGTGCACAATTTTTGTTTCCTTAGGAGTCGTGCACATAATACGTCACACATTTCTATTTTGTTTATGACGTATCTCTTTTGGCTTCAAGGCAATTTCATTATCGTCTTTATTTAAACAAAAGAAAAACGTGTGACGTATTATGTGCATGACCCCTTATGTGCGTTGTTTGGCTTAAAATTTTCATTTTCGTTTCTTTTTTTGAATTTTGAAAATACTATAACTCTGATAATTTTCTTTTTATAAAAAAAGTCGCAGGGATAAATTGTTCGAATTTCCAAGTACTATGATACATAGAATTTTTAAATATTGAAAAAAATGGTCTCAAAAATTTTGAAAATGCTCTATCTTTTTGAATTTGTATCAAAAATAGCTGGCTAACGAGCTTGACCTTCAGTTTTCGACACTAAAAGAGTGCACCAAAGGCCAATCTAATATATACACACATGCATACATGTATACCTACATACATACATACATCAGGCATACAGTGAGATTCTTAAAAACCTGTTTCTCGGGTTCAGAGGGACTCAAAACGTGGTCATTTGACAAAAACTAGGGGGGGGGGGGTCAAATTTTACAAAAATCTAATACCTTC
>JAABKJ010012993.1:0-10402 GCA_011634705.1 Andricus grossulariae
ATTATATACAAAGCAGATTAATTTTTTACCAATAATTGATTTTTCATCTAAAAAAGATCAATTTTTAATTGAAAATATACAAATAAAAAATGTGTTTTTAAACAAATTATTTAATTTTTCACGAAGCAGAGTAATTTTCTGCCAAATAGTTAATTTTCTATCTGAAAAGACGAATTTTCAGAAAATTAATTGAATTTTTAACAAAATAGAGGATTTTTAACTGAAAAAGATATGTTTAAAACCAAAAATGGAATAGTTACATTTTTAATCGAAAAAAAAATTTACACAAAAAAGACGAGTTTTCAACCAAAAAGATGATTTTTTAACTGAAATAAAAGATCTTCCACCAAAAAAAGGATTTTTGAAAAATTGTTTGAAATTTCCACAAAGCAGACTATTTTTTAATCAAATAGTTGAATTTTCAAGAAAAAAAAATTAATTTTAATTCAAGAAGATCAATTTTCTACCGAAAAAGACGAATTTTCACACAAATTAAATAAAAACTTTCAACAAAATAGTTAAATTTTAAACTAAAAAAGATACATTTTAAACCAAAATTGGAATAGATACATTTTCAATTTTTTTTTAAATGAATTTTTTACCTCAAACGAAAAAAAAATGAATTTTCAACCAATTTCAATGAAAAAAGATGAATTTTTAAAAAAATACATAGGGTTTTAATCAAATGGTTAAATTTTTAATTGAAAAAGATAAATTTACAATTAAAAATGGAATAGTTAAATTTTCAGTTAAAACAATCAATTTTTAGCAACAAATTTTTTTAACGAAATAGTTAAATTTTTGATCAAAATATGTTAATTTTCTACCAATGAGATCAATTTTTCAGCAAAAAGATTAGTTTTCTATCAAAAAATACGACATTTGAACAAAATACATGAATTTTAAACCAAATAGTTGAATTTTTATTAAAATCATTTAGTTTAATCAAAAAGCTATGTGGTAAAAAATTAATCTTTCTTTTTATCTTTTTTAGATGAACAAGCAACTACTTGGTTAAAAATTAGACTAGTTTGTTGAAAATTCATTTTTCTGGATGAAGATTTTTTATTTTAGTTGAATATTTAACTATTTTCTTGAAATTACGTTTTTTTTGGTGTGAAAATTTATTTTTGTTTCGTAGAAAATTATTCTTTTTGCTTGAAAGTTCAACTTCTTAGTTGAAAATTGAACTATTTTGATGAAAAATTGTACTAACTGGTTGGAAATTCTTTTCCTTTTTATTGGAAATTAATTTTTTCAACAGATTTTAATTTTGTTAAAAAATTTTCCTTTGGTTGAAACTTCATCGTTTTGTTCAAAATTCATTTCTTTGGTAGAATATTCAACTATATTGTTAAAAAATCGTTGTTTTGTTATTTAACATTTATTGTGTAAATGAAAATTTATCTACTCCAGTTGAAGATTGATCATTTTAGTTGAAAATTCATGATTCAACCAATAATAAAAATTTTCAACAAAAAAGTTAATGTTAAATAAAGAAAAAAAAAAGTTAATTTTTACGAAATAGTTGAAATCTCAAGCAAAACAGACTAATCAAAAAAACATGAATTTAAAACTAGAAAAGATTAATTTTGATTTTAAAATATACATTTTTAACCAAAAGTAAAAGTAATATTTTTCGTTAAAAAAATGAACTCACCAAAAAACGAATTTTCAATCAAATGGTTAACTGTTTAAACAAAGTTTCAAATAAATGACGAATCTTCACAAAAAAAAATTTCTACCAAAAAAGACCAATTATCAACCAAAAATTACAAATGCTCATCGAAATACTTGAATTTTCAACTAGAAAGACCATTTTTCAACAAAATAAATGAATTTTCAACCTAACCGTTTAATTTTCGACTAAAAAAGATCAATAAGTAGTACATTTTTATTGAAAATGATCACTTTTTAACCAAAGAAAAACAAATTAAAAGATGAATGCTTAAAGAAAATTTTAAGATATCAATTTTCAAACAAAAAATAGTATACCTAAATTTTTAGTTAAAAAAATTAATTCACAACCAAAAAAACAAACGAATTTTCAGCTAGAGAAGATTAATTTTTTTTTAAATATAATTTTTTAACCAAAAATAGAAAAGTTACATTTTCCGTTAGAAAAAATTAATTCACAACCAAAAAAACAATGGAATTTTTTATCAAACTGTCCAATTTTGAACCAAAGAGAAGAATTTTGAACTAAAATGATAAATCTTTAAAAAAATTAATTTTCTACCAAATAGTAGAATTTTCAACTAGAGAAGATTAATTTTGTTTTAAAAATATAACTTTTTAACCGAAAATAGATCTTCTACAACAAAATGTCTTTTCACCCAAATTGTTGAATTTTACACAAGGCAGATTAATCTTCAACCAAATAGTTGAATTTTTAAATAAAAAAGATCAATTTTCAATAAAAAATATAAAAATGAAAAAATGTACTTTTTAACGAAATTGTTTGAATTTTCTACAAAGCAGACTATTTTTTAATCAAATAGTTGATTTTTCAACAAAAAACATGAATTTTAATTCAAGAAGATCAATTTTCTACCGAAAAAGACGAATTTTCATACAAATTAAATGAATTATCAAAAAAAAATAGTAAAATTTTTAACTAAAAGAGATACATTTTAAACCAAAAGTGGAATAGTTAAATTTTCAATTAAAAAAAAAAATTAATTTTTTACCTAAAAAAAAACGAATTTTCAGCCACAGAGATTAATTTTCAACTAAAGTGATACAATTTCAAAGAAAAAGACGAATTTTGAACAAAATTCACGGGTTTGTAATCAAATGGTTACATTTTTAATTAAAAAAGATAAATTTACAATTAAAAATTGAATATTAAAATTTTCAGTTAAAATAATTAATTTTCAGCAAAAGAAAATTTTGTTTAACAAAATATTTTAATTTTTGATCAGAGTAGGTCAATTTTCAACCAATGAGATTAATTTTCTACCAAAAAATACGAAATTATAACAACATACATAAATGTCAAACCAAATAGTTGAATTTTTAATAAAATAGTTTAGTTTAATCAAAAAGCTTGTTAAAAAAAAAGTTTGATAAAAATTCATTTTTTTTGACGAAAATTTTTTATATTTAACAATTTTCTTAAAAAATATGTTTTTTTTGTGATTTTTTTTTTTTTTGTAGAAAATTAATCTTTTTGCTCAAAAGTTCAACTTCTTAGTTGAAAATTGAACTGATTGATGAAAAATTTTACTATCTGGTTGGAAATTGTTTTTCTTTTTATTGGAAATTAATTTTTTCAACAGATTTTAATTTTGTTAAAAATTTGGCCTTTGGTTGAAACTTCATCTTTTTGTTCAAAATTCATTTCTTTGGTTGAATATTCAATTATATTGTTAAAAAATCGTTGTTTTTTGGTTCAATGTTTATTTTGAGAATTCGTCTGTTTCGGAAAAAAATTAATCTTCTTTGTTGAAAATTCATGATTTTCGTTGAAAATTCTAATATTGGGTGAAAAATTAATCTAATTTGTAGGAAATTCAACCATTTTGTTAAAACGCCATTTTTTAGTTGAAAATTGAACTATTTAGTTGAAAATGTATGTATTTTTTCAAAAATTTAAATATTTGGGTCAAAATATGTTTTTTGTTATAAATTTGTCCTTTTCGGCAGAAAATTAATCAATTTGGTTGAAAATTCAACTATTTGATTAAAAATTCATCTTTTCGATTGATAATTTAACTATTTTGATGAAAATTCGCCTTTTTTGTTGGATTCAACTGTTTTGGATTTAAAATGAAAATTTTTTCTTGGTTAAAATATAAACTATTACATTCTTCTTTGATTGAAAATTCAGCTCACTGGTTGGCTAAAATCGATCTTTTTTACTTGAACATTTCATAGAAACTCATCTATTTTGTCGAAAGCTGAACTATTTTGTTAAAAAAAAAATTTAATTCGAAGATTCGTCATTTTAGTTAAAAATTTATTTTTTGATTGAAAATTGAACCATTTGGTTGAAAATCTATGTTTTTTGTTAAAAATTTGTATTTTTTGGTTGAAATGACAATTCTAATTAAAAATTAATCTCTTCGTTTCAAAATTCGTTTTTTTAGGTACGAAATTAATTTTTTTCAATTGAAAATGTAACTATTCCACTTTTGGTTTCAAATGTATCATTTTTAGTTCAAAATTTAACTATTTTGTTGAAAATGCATTTAAATTGTAAAAAATTCGTCTTTTCGGTAGAAAATTAATCTTCTTAGTTAAAAATTCATGTTTTTGCTTAAAAAGTCAACTATTTAGTTAAATATAAATCTACTGTATGGAAAATTCAATAATTTTGTGAAAAACATTTTTTTTGTTAAAGATTCTTTACTTTAGTACAAAATTCATCTCTTTGATTCGAAATGTAATTATTTGGTTAAAAATTCGTTGGTTCTTCGGTGAAAATTAATTTTCAGCTGAATAATTTTTTTTTTTTTTTCAAATTCATCTTTTTGGTTGATAATTCAACTTATTTTGTTGAAAATTCGCCTTTTTTGCTGAATTAAACTGTTTTTGATACAAAATGAAAATCTTCTCTTGGTTGAAATATGAATTATTACATTATTTATTTATTGAAAATTAGACTCGTTGGTTAACAAGTTTTTTTTTAAGTTGAAGATTTGTCATTTTAGTTGAAAATTGGAAAAGTCATTTTTTGGTTGAAAATCTTCTTGCTGGAAAATTCATTTTCTTGGCTAAAAATTGAACTATTTTGTTGACATTTTTTTTTGTTGAAAATAAATTGTGAAAATATAACTATTACATTTTTAATTGTAAATTTATCTTTTTTAGTTAATAATTCAACCAGTTGGTTAAAACCCTATTTATTTTGTTGAAAATTCGTCTTTTTTGGTGTTTTTTTTTTAGATAAAAAATTAATTTTTTCAAATTGAAAATGAACTATTTCACTTTTGGTTTAAAATGTATCTTTTTTAGTTGAAAATTTAAACATTATGTTGAAAATTCATTTAGTTTCTATAGAAAATTGTATTTTTCTGTAGAAAATGGATTTTATTGAAATAAAATTTATGTTTTTTGTTGAAAATGCATCTATTTGATTAAAGAATAGTCTGCTTTGTGGAAATTTCAACAATTTTGTTAAAAATATATTTTTTATTTTTATTTTTTTTTATTGAAAATTGATTTTTTTCAGTTAAAAATTCAACTCTTTCGTTAAAAAGTAATCTGCTTTGTGTAAAATTCAAGAATTTGATTTAAAATACATTCTTTGGTAGAAGATATTTTATTTCAGTTAAAAAATCATCTTTTTGGTTGAAAATTCATTATTTTTTTTTTTATAAATTTTTTTCCGATTCAAAATGTAACTATTCCATTCTTGCTTTTAAACATATCTTCTTCAGTAAAAAATTATCTATTTTGTGAAAAATTCAATTAATTTGTTGAAAATTCGTCTTTTTAGGTAGAAAATTAATCTTCCAGTTAAAAAATTCAATTATTTGGTTGAAAATTACCCTGCTTCGTGGAAAATTAAATAATTTTGTTACAAACATTTTTTTTATTTTTATATTTTCAATTAAAAATTTATCTTTTTTAGTTGAAAAATCAATTATTGGTAAAAAATTAATCTGCTGTGTGTAAAATACAACAATTTTGTCGAAAAGGCATTTTTGGTTGAAGATTTTTTATTTTTGTTAAAAAATCATATTTTTCTTTTAGAAAATTCGTTTTTTTCTCGAAAATTAATTGTTTTAACTGAAAATTTAACTATTTCATTTTCAAATGTAAATTTATTTCTTTCAATTGAAAATTTAAACATATAGTTTAAAACCTATGTATTTTGTTCAAAATTTGTATTTTTTAGTTCAGATTGCATCATTTTAGTTGAAAATTCATCTTTTGTTTTTTGATTTAACGTTTATTTTGAAAATTCGTCTGTTTCGGAAAAAAATTAATCTTCATTGGTGAAAATTCATGATTTTCTTTGAAAATTCTAATATTTGGTGAAAATTAATCTAATTTGTAGGAAATTCAACAATTTTGTTGAAACACCATTTTTTGGTTGAAAATTCTTCTTTTGGTGTTGAAAATTGTATATTTTAATTGAAAATTAATCGCACAAAATAAAATTAATCTCTTCGGTTGAAATTTTTTTTTTTTTAGGTAAAAAATTCATTTTTTTATTAGAAATGTAACTATTTCACTTTTGGTTTAAAATGTATCATTTTTAGTTGAAAATTTAACTATTTTGTTGAAAGTATATTTAATTTGTAAAAACTTAATCTTTTTGATAGAAAATTAATCTTCTCAGTTGAAAATTAATCTTTTTGCTTAAAAATTCAACTATTTAATTAAATATTAATCTACTTTATGGAAAATTCAATAATTTTGTAAAAAAACATATTTTTATCAAGATTCTTTACTTTCGTTAAAAATTCATCTTTTTGCTTGATAATTCAACTATTTTGTTGAAAATTCGCCTTTTTTCAATTCAAAGTAAATTATTGTATAAAATTACAAATCTTTACAAAAAAATACAAGATTTCACAGAAGTGGAAATATTGGGAAACTGCACTTAAAATTATTTTGTGTATATTTGTATTTTATTGTAGAAACGTAAAAATTTAAACAAAAATTATACATTTTTATAAACAATACTTTCAGAATCCACATCAACGTTTTGACTTGTACTTTACTGTCAATTTTTGTAGGATATGTAATATATAAATTTCTACAAGAAACTACAATTAAAAAAAAAATTACACTTTTGCCATTATAATAAATCACATTGTTTATTGAAAATTGAACAATAATTGAATTTAGAGGACGATTCTGAATCTGTTCGAAATGTAAAAACTTTGTTGAAAAATCGTCAATAAACTATTTGACTATAACAGAAATTTATAAATAGATATAAACATAATATAATATATAAGATAATATAAATATAAATAATGAAATAAAAACTTTTTAATAATGAATGAAATCTCCTTTTTCCAGAAAAAATCGTCTTTTGGTGCCAAAAATTCAACAACTGAATCACTATGAACCCTATTTTTTAAATGTATGTATTTTTTCTCATTTTTAACTTAGTTTGAAAATTGGGCGAATTATTAATTTTAAGTTTATAATTCCACGTCATCTAGTGAAGCGTGTTCAATTTCAAAACAAACGTCTCTAATTAAAATTGTTCCACAACACGAGTGTAAACTTGTTTAAAAGGTAGTCATAGAGATGAGTAATCCTGATAAAATGCTGGATCAGCTGCTCTGATTTCGCTTGGTTTTTTTTTTTTTTTTTTTTTTTTTTTTTAAGTGAGTAGTGGTGCATTGAAAGCCTGCCAACAATAAGTTATAATAAAGATATACACACACACACAAAAGTAGTGATAGGTGTTAGAGTGTTGGTGCTATCTCGCTTACATCCGCAAATCCCGACGCACTGACGCACCTGAGACAAAGTGATTCACGGCTTATCGAATCGGAAACTTAAACACTGCTTACTCTGCTATTTTTTTTTCGCATAAAGAAACTCGTAAAATGTATGCGGGATATTCAAGGATTCGCGGAAAAAGTGAAAAAAAAGGGGGATGGAACTTTATGAGACAATTAAAAAAAAAGTGAATTTACATTGGTACAGCTGATTTGTTCACTGTTAGAAATGTTTGCAATTTTAGTATACATGGGCATATTAAATTCTCAATATGTTTACTAAATTCATTACACTTTGTAATTTTAGTATACTTACGTGTACCAAATTTCTTTTACGAAGTTATATGTATACAAAATTTATTAAGTATACAGTAAGTTTCTTTCAGGTATATGCATAGTTTCTGTATACTAAAATTCATATACGTGTTTACTGCGAAGTCTTCTCTTTAAAAGATATGTGCAATTTATTAACGTAAATGTAGCTTAATGATATGATTACTTGAAAATTAAAACTTAATTCTTTAATTTCATTTTTCATCTGATCATGTTTACCGATGATGAGGACGGCAACCACGCGAAACGGAACGCGTATACTGAATTTAGTATATGCGTATTCTAAATTTCGTATACATATATACTGAATTTAGTATATGCGTATCCTAATTTTCGTATACATGTATACTTAATTTAGCATACGCGTATACTAAATTTCATGTACGTGCATACTAAATTCAGTATATGCATATACTTTTACGGTACGCTGGTATACTAAATTTAATTTCATGTCGTGCATTCTTGCTTCCATTACATGTATACTAAATCTAGTACAGATTTTTCTAACAGTGTTGTTTAAGAGGATATTTTCAACCAAATTGATTAATTTTCTGCCGAAAAAGACAAATGGAAATTAACTTTTTTTACATTCATATTATTGGTTGAAAAAAAAACTATTTTGGTAGAAAATTAATTTTTGTTATGATTCATCATTTTAGTTGAAAATGCTTCTCTTTGGTTGAAAATTGAACTATTTTGTTGAAAATTCATATATTTTGTTTAAAAAAAGGGTATTTTTTAGTTGAAAATTCCAGAATTTAGATAAAAATTCATGAATTGTGTTGATAATTAGTCGTTTTTGGTTTTTCTATATCTTTGTTTGAAAATTCAACTATTATATTGAAAATTCGTTTTTTTGTTGTGAATTCATTTTTTTAACGGAAAATGTAACTTTTCTATTTTTGGTTGAAAATTATATTTTTAAATCAAAATTAATCTTTTCTAGTTGAAAATTCGTGAATTTTGTTGAAAATGGGTCATATTTTGTTGAGGTCTCAATTATTTCTTTGAAAATTCGTATTTTTTGGGTGAATTGGTTTGATTTAAAATTATAATCATTTTTAGTGTAAACATCAACTATTGCATGTTTTCTCAGAATTGGTCTTTTTGGCTTTTTAACTCATTAATTTGATAACAATATTTAATATTCCGTGAAAATTAACTTTTTTCTTTAAAATTTATATTATTGGTTGAAAATTTTATATTTTATAATAAATATTAATCTTGTTTAGTTAAAAATTCTACTATTTGGTTGAAAATTCATGTATTTTGTTGGTAATCGGTCTTTTTTGGTAGAAAATTAATTTTTTTGTTTGTTAAAGATTTATCATTTCAGTTGAGAATTCATCTCTTTACTTGACAATTTAACTATCTTGCTGAAATTTCGTTTTTTTGTGAATTAATTTTTTTGATGGAAAATGTAACTTTTCTATTTTTTGTTAAAAATTTATATTTTTAAATCAAAATTAATTTTTTTCTTGTTGAAAATTCTACTATTTATTTGAAAATTCCTATATTGTATTGAAAACTTGTCTTTTTTTATTGAGGATTCAATTATTTTGTGTAATTTTGTGCATTTTTAATCAAAACATATAAAATTTCTACCAAAAAGGACGAATTTTTAAATTATTTTTTAAAAACAAATTTTCAAGAAAATATTTGAAAAGATTTCAAAATAAATTTTAATGTATAAATTAATGCTTCTAGATTAAAATTGCTTATAATGATATAATCTTTAAATTTTTTGAATAATTCTTTAATTCATAGCATTGCAAATAATAGCGTGGCTTTCTGTTTTCTTAAATATTTTAACTGCATAATGTATAAAAGTTAAAAATTAAAATGTTGCAGTTTGACGGCTTTTAATTAAAAAATTTTCAATTAAGAAGTTTTAAAAGCTTTCATTTTATACGCGAAAATTATTGAGTGTTTTAATTTGCGGTTTAGTTTTTATAACTTCAAATAAAAAAATTTTATTTTCAAGAGTTCAAATCTTTCAATTTCAATGCATAATCATTTCTTTCTCAATTGTTCAATTTATTTTTGCAGTCAAAATTGTTCTTTTGCGACCTAGGATAAAAAAAATATTAAAAATATTGCAGTTACATAATTTTAAATGACATATATGATGTCCAACCAAAGAATCAGAATTTTCTACAAAAAAAAGGGATTATACGAACTGGATAATAGAATTAAATAATAATACACCGTATAGAAAAGTATATTAGCGCGCATAATCTATAATATTTTTCTAATATATGAAAATGTTACCAAATATAATCTCTAGATGTTAAATTCTTACAACCTTCAGGCATTAAATTGTAACATCTTAGATTTCAAAATATCAAGATGTCTGTGTGCACTGTTAAAAAAAGTATTAAATTTAAAATACCAATGTATATTAAAATTAATATCTCAAGCATATGAAATACCTATTTAGGTGCGTGTTTATTAAATTTCATATACATTCAAGATAATCGCTTAGATAATTCCATTTTACACAAAATCAAAATCAAATTAGCAGTAATTTTCTATGCACTTTATTCATAAAAAGCAATTCAATCGACGAATTCTACACTGTTAGAAAAATCTGTACTAGATTTAGTATACATGTAATGGAAGCAAGAATGCACATCATGAAATTAAATTTAGTATAC